>JAECUM010002373.1:0-80881 GCA_016617855.1 Megalonaias nervosa
TCGCGTTTCTTGCTACGCATCCACTTCTCCCTGTTCAGCTCTCACTTCTCCCTGTTCTGTCCAAAAGGAGAAGTCACTTCTCCCTAAAATTCAAGTCTAGCTTGACATCTGAGTAGCGCGCGACCAACTTCAAATTTATCTGGGCGGAGTTACGTGCGCATTAATAATGTTGTTGTGTAATGATGAATCTGCGCTTGTGTATTTAGTTTAGAATACGGCATACATTCAGTTACTTTGTTTCTTGTAGTGTATTTTTGTTTATATATTTAAGCCTTGGGTAGAATAAGTAGAATGAGCATATAATGAAAAGGTTACTGCATTTGTATGGGAAAATATGAACTCGTTTTGTCGGATGGATATATTGCACTCCCAAGGTCGTGCAGTATACACATCCGAAAAACACATTCATATTTTCCCATACAAATGCAGTAACCTATAAATATTATCCTTTTTTAAAATATATTGCATTATGTCCCTAAGCTTGTCACCTTGAAAGAATATTTCTGGACAATTATCTTCGGGATACAATAACAGTTACGGAAATAGAAGTTTGTAGCATGTGTATTATGCCAGAACTTTAATGAACAAATACTTTTCGCGAAAGTATGTGCTTGTGCCAAAGACATCGGACAAACCAATTTTAGTATGTACGGTCAAATATTGTATTTGTGGTGGAGATGATGGACGTAGGATGATATTGAATGTAAGCGAAAACCGTTCAAAGAAGTTCATCTTTAGTGTATTAAAACGAAACATTTGCCTAACGGAGCATGACTTTGTACAGAACGTCAAAAACCTAGACCAACAAGCACGGGTTCGTTACAAAGAAAATTTGGAGTCTAACCTGTAACAATATGTTACATTGTTACAGGTTAGACTCCTAATTTTCTTTCTAAGGAACCCATGTGCCAAAAAGTAGGTCTCTGCATTTTTTTTTCTGACAGCTGTCAGAAAAAAAAAGTGGAGACCTACTTGTTGGTCTAATCAAAACCGATTATTCTTGAAATGCTTTTAGAAATATGAAATTATATATTAACGATTGTTTTTTTTAACTTGAACTAAAACTAAATGATTGATTTTGGCCCAAGTAAGTTGAAAATCATTACACATTTCTACTTGTTTGTGTATCCATATGCTTATGAGTCTGTTAATTGATTGATCTATTTGTTTATGAAAGAATAACAAAGATGGTTGTAATGTCAATGTTTTGCTTGAAGGAAAAAGGGGAAAGTCAAGCATTTGGTCTCGTGCAGTTGACATGTACAACAGAATGTGATGCATTATTATATCCTTACACACAATATGAAATTTGCCTTGATAATTATGTGGGAAGAACAATGTTAAGTACCGATTTGAGACTCAAAATGGTGTATATGGAAGTACACACGTTTTGTGATGTCACGTGAAAACAACGGTATCCGTTGATCCAGGATCTTATGTCACTTTTTGCAAAATCTTGATCTCGTCAATTCAAGCTGAAATTAGCATATATCTTTCATATGGTTAGATAGAAATGTTGTGTGAACATTCAGTTATAAGAATAAGCAGACATTTTCTATGTTCAGGTACTTCTCAAGAAATTCGAGTCGATTCGCCCCAGAGTCATTTCGGATGGGGTTGTTTCCTACAGTTATTATGGGGTCATTTTGGCCCTGGGTCGTTTTGGACTTCTTGTAAGTCGAGTCAAAATATAAGTAAGAAAGATCCTGATCTGCCGTAGTATAATGCGCCAGCAGATAAGGGTCTATGTTGTTTGTTCTACTGATTACTTCTAACAAACTGCATAGACCCATATCTGCCAGGCATTATGCAACGGTAGATCAGGGTGTCTGCAGTTGGCAGTTGGACTGGATTTATAATCGAGTATATATACACCACATACATTAAAAAATAATATGGCATTTAAAGTGTTGGTATAATGCAAATTCATATACCAGTACTATTGGTATATCAAATTGTGACCTGGCGATGGTGCAATAATACGAATATATAAACAATCTTAAACTGCAAGCCTATAGATCAATGATGAATTTTCACTCATTAATCATTAATGACATTAATGACATATGAAAATAATGATAAAAAGTATTAATAGTCCCTGTTTTCTAACTGAATTTAGCATGGTACACAACTTCATCACCATCCTTTCTTTTTTCCATTCCCCTTTCTCCTATCATGCATAAGGGGCAACATAATGCAGAAATATGGAGTGAGGGAGAAAACCAATTTGCGTCGGATTGAAACTAAAACTAAACTTGCACCAAGTAACCTACAAGAATATCGTTCATCGTAACGGTATGTTTGCACGTTCCTTGGGATCTATCTACAGTGTTCATAATATCGGTGATATTTCATTGCAATAGCCTGTCAACACTATAAGTGAAATTTGTCAGTTACAAAGCACACATACTGTAAGGTATTTAATGCTTTATTGTTGTTGTTCTTGTTGTTTCTTAAACCTATTATAATGTTCTGAAAATCTGTTATTATTAATTAAATATGAAAATGTCCCAAAGGTGGCCCCACCTCTGCTCTCTCTCTCTCTCTCTCTCTCTCTGGACCATCATAGCAATAAAAACCAGGTGAAAATCCATGAAAATACGATCATTGGGGATTTTTGCTTGTGTTGTACAACAATGTCTCTGGACCTTTGAATGAATGATGGTAAAGTTAAGTCAAACCATCCAAAGGAAAAGAAAATAGATAGAGAATTTTATGGTCATTAGTACTTTTAATTAAAGCAGAATAATGACTCAGATCAACTGTAAATATATTTAAATATTTAAATTACCGCTTGTTGGTTCGTCATTTCGCTTAGTTTCTATTCCACGCTAATTTCCATATGCCAGTGCATGAATGCCTAAATGTTCAGTGTGTTTGTAGTGCTCTACTTTCTTTGTAAAAACAATCTTTCATGTTTATATCATAAGTGTGTTGTATATTGATTTAATCGATGTGAATCAAAATAGAAACTTAAAAAGAAAACAACTTGTCAATTTGCGAATGTATTGTGAACAACAAGGAAAGGCATAGAACTACAATTTGTAGTGGACACACTTGCACGGATATGACTGTGAGGAGTACATTCACTTGGTCATTACACAGTTGCCCAGAGCATGTCTGAACTCCGTTCAAAGGGCAAATATGTGTATTTGTATGTGATATAAATATATTTATAGTATGTACACTGTATCATTGATACACCACTCATCATATAAATTTTTCATTCTAAAGAAACTTGGCAAGCCTCGTTTCTTTTTAATGAAAAATTTATACATCTTGTGGTATACCATTGATATAGCATATATATATATATATATATATATATATATATATATAAACACTTTTACACCTATTTGAAGGACTACAGCAGGAATAATTGTCAATCAGCAATGGGGTAATTTTTATATGAAATGGATGACATTATGCACTGGTCAACTGACTGCGTCTAACAACACCTCCAAGCCACATGTTCATGTTGGCAGCATTCATTTTTTATGTTTTATAAATCATAGCTCTATAATTTGAAAAAGTTTTAGCTCAGCGATCGACTTTGGTGATTATTTGATTTATAAATTCAGGCAAGAATATTTTATCAACCACCTCATTGTTTGGTCCTTGGTTGTGAATGCAGTTTAAAGAACATTTGTTGGCCTGTTGCTTGAGCAACACTTGTATAGGGATAACAGGCCAAATTTAAAATTTCATCTCAGGTTCATAAATATGGTATTTTTGTGAAGGTCAAAGCATTAGAAATCACAAATTAGCAAATAGAATATAATCCTTTTCATGGTTTTTGCTCATAGCAAGTAAAAACAACTTTTTTTTATTGCCTGCCAAAAAAAATTCTCCAAAAACTGAGCATTTCTTTGGGTATAGTACATATATTGAATACAACTCCAGTAATGGAAAGGTTTTTGGAGTTAATTCTTCAAACAGTTGCTAGTGAATATAACCAGGCTATTCTTGAGACATAATTTACAAATGTATGTGGTATAATAAAGGAAATTTGGGGAAATGTGCCATGCCCAATCCAGAAGTTGTAGTTTTAATTGCTCAGAACTTGCAATTATGAGTGTATGTCCAATCCAAATTCCAAATTATATGAAAAGCTTGTCTTTATTCATGTTTTATTCATGTGAAAGTGAAAAATAATAGGGATTGGTAACATCCACATCTTTGCTTTTCAAATAAATCTATAAGGACATTGTAACAGGACAATCCAGGTATTTGTTCCTTATAAATGCCTACCTGTATGAGAATTTTTTTTAGACTAATTCATCTAAAATTATTGTAATATCTTATGCTACTATTTTTATGGGAACACTGGAGGGTCAACTTTTATCATCAGTTGAACTTATACCATACCAGTGGGTATGCTTTATCGATGATATAGAAATGAAGTGGCAACATGGAAGAGAAAGTCTGGATAATTTCATATCAAAGGCAAACAACTTCCATCCTTCAGTAAAATTCATGGCAGAAGTCTCCAACTCAAACCATGTTTTACTGGACACAACAACCAGACTGGTAGAAAACAAACTCCGTACAGACATCTACTTGAAACCAACTGACAAACACCAGTATCTCCTCCCAACCAGCTGTCATCCAAAACACTGCATTAGGAACATCCCATATAGCCAGGCACTGAGGATATGCAGAATTTGCTCCGATGATGAAACATTCCTAAAAAGGCCTGAAGAGCTATCTAAACATTTAATTTACCGAGGCTACGACAAAGACCTGATTGCAGAGGCAACAAAGGGCTAAACAAACAAACCACGATGACCTACTAAAATATAGAAAGAAGGAAAAGGCTGATAGGATACCATTTATCCTGACCTACAATCCAGACAACCCCAAAGTAGGTAAAATCATTGGGAAACACTGGCCAATCATGGAATCGTTGGATGCAATAAAGTTAATCCTCCTGAACAAACCTGTAGTAGCCTACTGGAGACCACACTTTCAGCGATATAACACTTACTGCAATTGCTCACAACCCAACTGGAGTTCCAGAATCAAGAAAGAAAAGGAATCTTACTGGATACGCCGCCTTAGAACATTGAAACCAAGCGGTTTAAAACAAGAAGACTAGAAAAGACAGCCATGCACAAATGAAATTATCTTTTTGCAGCCGAGACATTTTCTTTTAAATAATTATCAAACTTTGCTTAATAGCCTATAATCACTGCTATAACAATGAAATATCCGGGATATAATTTGCGCTTACATAAATATATATAAAACAACAGATGTCGTTATGGCTCATTGATTTCTAGTTCAATACAAATATTTTCCAGCATCCACAACAAGTTGAAATAAACTAGTTGAAACATAATAAATTTAAAGGTTTAAGTCCTGTAGAAACAGCCATGTAAAGTTTTGCAAACACAATGGTTTTTGTGTTTTATTTGTTTGTCTTGTCTGTGTTTTGTATTTGCCTTTGAAAAAGACTCATTAGGAGTCGAAAGCGCTCAGACTAGTTAGATTCTAGTTTTTGCACTGTTTGTTGTCAGTTTATTGCATTTATCTTAATCAATACCTGACACACGTGATCCCTTGCTGGATCCAGTACACTTGAAAGGACTGTTATTCGCCATATGATTTGTATTCTTTATATATATATATATATATATATATATATATATATATATATATATATATATATATATAGGATTATAAGAAAAGTTACCTTCAACTGCAGTATTGAGTTATTAATCAAAGTATCAGACTTTAAAAATGACTCCTGAAATTTGTCATTTTTGGTATACGAACCCTGATACATTGATCTGACATCACAATTTTGTAGACAACAATTGCCTTTAAATTTAATTATGGTAAGATAGCTTTGGTAAATTTTCATATCTTTAAAATAAAATCAATGACCAAAACTAAACATAAAAATAACTTATTTTGAATAATTCTATAATTCAACAATGTTGGTCATATGAACAAAATTCTTGACAAATTGCTCATTCACTTTGTTAAATTGTACAGGTTTTCCTCAAATTTTTCATTACAGTAAATCTGCATGCCTATGGTGTAAATTGAACTTGTGTATATTGCAACATTAAATTTTGTGATATTTTCTTAATAATTCTGACTGGTTTAAAGCAATTTTATACAGTTCATGAAGTATTAAATTGTGAAATCTGAGAGAGAGAGGGAAAGAGAAGGAACGGATACTGAGTTCTGATGAAATATTTATTATTATGTTTGTTTTTTCTAATAAAGTTATATGCTACAGATCAGTTGTTCTTTATAATGTCAGTATTCAGATAAGATTGATACCCACACTAGTTATTGAGTGTGTGTACCATGTCTGTCAAAATAGGAACACTGCCTGTAACATACTTGACACTCGGAATTGAACATTCCTATTAGTTCTCTTTATTAATATTAAAAGTAAGTTTGTTGTTGATTGGTGCTGATAAAGTCAGCCGACATGGATTTATGTTTAGTCCTGGCTTGTGGAATCTGAGTCAGGGCCTTTGATATTTTTATAATCACCAGACCTGGGCCTGTGTCTAAAAAAAATCTTCATTGAGCCCTGAAATGTCGAGTGTTCATTAACTCACAACGAATCACATGAATTAGTTTTCTTTTCTTCATATTGGTTTAAATTTGGCCTCATTTTCACCCATGCTAAACATGAAAATTTTAAATACCAATGTCTCTAGATATCACCTGTCTTTCGTAAATGCAAAGTCTGAGTCTAACCTCGAAAATACATTACACCTCAAAAAAGTGTACCAAAATTTTGTAATACATTTAGTGTAATGGATGAGCACATGTTTTATGTCATATTGTTGCCATTGTTTACATTGTTTATGTATCTTTAGCACTCTTGCTGGCATGCGTGACCTTTATAAAAGATGTAATTTGAAGGTTTTATGCAAATATTCTCACACATTGGAGCATTAGCTTACAAAAATGATCACCAGAGTATTTAGAAAGTAGTCATAGGTCAGCATATATATAAATATATTCGTTCATTTAGTTTTACTTTGTTTTGAAAATGATGATGTTTATTCTGCCAAATATGTTGTGTAGAAAGGCCCAATGTCATATTTGCCAAACATAGACAGTTGACCTTTTAACCATGTATGCATTTAGATGTAATATGTCAGCTTTTTACATATGAAAGCAGAGGAATTACCAGGGTAATAATAATAGTCTTTATTTTATGAGGGTGACACAATTAGTACAAAAACTAATCTCCCTTATGGTTCCCAATTATCTACATATGTACAGGCAAGCATGTAAAATAAGCTGGGAAGGAAACATACAAAAAAGTGTATGAAGGATTGGTGTACATAAGAGCAAATAAGTATGGATTCAGTGCACTGAACATTGTGTACACAATCACAAGTGAACATCCAGACACATTTTATATAATATATACATACCGGTATACAAATATACCACATTTGAGTTGGCCATAACTAGTTATATTTATTATCTGGATGGCATCCATTTCAAACATCTGAGGAAAGGAAGGCGCTGATGATACTTCTTGAACATATTTAGGCAGACAGTTCCAAATGATTGCACCCGAGAAAGCAAAACTATTTTTATAGAATTCAGTTCTGAGCTTAGGAAGAAGAAAGTTAATTGATGACATGGAGCATAACATTGATAGACTAGAATTGTACTGATATTATTTATCTTTTCATTGATCATATCATTGTATAGTTGGGCATAGAATAATAATAATAATAATAATAATAAAGACTTTATTTAGAGAAGGTAAAGGTAACTCCATTAGTTACAGAACTAATCTACCTTGAGGCCTTCTATCTGTTATGTACAATATATGCAGTACGGTATATACAACGTGATGTGAAGAATCTGGCTTGACACTAAATAATTAAGTAATTTTAAAAGTCAAAGTATCAAGCCTGGAACACATGTACAGGCATAACACATGCACAGGCATCTGTGAATACATAAACACATATAAAATATAAAATATCATCCTGTATTGAAAAATTCAACTGTGAAAATGATGCAAAATTACAGAAAAGCAGGTGGTATTTGTTGCACTCGAACTGTTCAATTTTCTAAAAATTTCATCCATTTGAGGCATTGATTATGAAAAGAAGAAATGCTAGGAGCCTGCCTTATGTCACTGGGAATGTTGTTCCATGCCAGTGGACCAGTATATTGAAAACTTTTTTTAAACAATTCTTTCTTTGACCTTGGTATAATGTAATTTTTGCTTCTTATGGACCTTAAATTTGGAGTACCATTAGCATCTCTTTGGTGAAAGATATTGCTTAGATAGACAGGAATGGCTTTTCTGGATATTTTATACATCAGTTAGGCAATTCTAAGAAATATTCTTTCATGTATTGTTAAAATCTTATATTATTCATTGCATCCTGGAAATTGTCTATACATTGATCTAGAATTAAATGGCAAGCCCTCTTTTGGAGTCGTAAAAGTGTTGTTATGTTTGAATTAGAGGTATTACCCCAAATTACATTACAATAGAATCACTGGAAACTTAATATATAAATTTAGCCTTTCTTAAAAATATTATTTCATAGATTCAGTGTAGTCATGATTTTCAAATCCTTCATACATTTATCAACATTATCCAATCTGTTGTCATTGATAATTCTGATGGCTTGTTTTTGAAGTCATTCCTCTTTTAACATTTATTTTAGAAGCATTACCCCACATAATGTTGAAGTAGTCCAGATGAGGTTGAATATAACTTTCATAAAACATTATCATGTGGTTTAAGATAAGAAATTCTTTAATTTTTTTTATAGTAATCAGATATTATTGGCCATCGTTTTGGTAATGTTACTGATATGCTCTGACCACAACATACTGTTATCAACTTCAGCTCCTAAAAGTTTATCACGCATAACATTTTTCAGTTCCATGTCATTAAAAGTGATGTGGAGAAATTAACTTTAATTCTGTTACATCTCTGTTGAGTGGTTATTAGCATCACTTTGGTTTTGCCTAAATTGATGACTATTCCATTATGTTTGCACC
Source organism: Megalonaias nervosa (assembly GCA_016617855.1). Classification (NCBI taxonomy): domain Eukaryota; kingdom Metazoa; phylum Mollusca; class Bivalvia; order Unionida; family Unionidae; genus Megalonaias; species Megalonaias nervosa. Next base: position 9,016 of record JAECUM010002373.1, read on the forward strand.
ATTTAGAGAGTTTTACAACAGCCTTATGTAAGTTTCTTTAGACATTAGTTTTAGATGAACTAAGATCATATAAGATGGTGTCATCAGCATAGAGTACAGTTTCAATATTTACTGTATGCAAATTCAGATCATTTATAAACATATAATAAATAGAAGTAGCCCTAAAATGGATCATTTGAAGTTGCCATTTTCAGAAAATCTGAATATTGATTTCCAGTGCCCTCTAAGGTTGTCCCCAGTTGCTATCTGTAGACCAACATTTTGTTTAATGCTGAGTGGGGTGGGGGCCACTGGTAACAGGCCAATTCGGACCAGGCTTGCTTCGGACCAGATTATGGGCTGATTTGTACCATGTGAAATATTATTGAAGTTCATCTTTGACTTAAACATGGCATTTACATTTGTTTAAAATATGATATTTCTCATTATTTCCCAGGTAGATTCAGAGCAGTTCAAAGCTGCATTTAATGAAAAAAAACCCCCAATTTTTAGCATGATAATATGTATGAATAATGAAATAATACAATATAAGCCTCTTTATATTGCATTTCCAATTTAATATATATGTTCAAAGCATCTAATTCAAAACTTGTGTGGTTAAGGCCACTATAATTAAACATATTATCACCTTTAATTTGATCAGTGATTCACTAGTTAATTTAATTGCAAATGCTAATAATGGGATCATCTGACCATGAACTGGCAAAACCTGTTGGATCAAAGCTGCTATTATTAAAGCACCTTTGATGTCATTTACCAATTTACTAAATTTAATAACATTCTTGAACACAAAATGTAATGCTGCCTTTAAATAACTTTGTGATTGTTGATTATATGAAGTGTTTTTATGTATGTATTAATATACATGTAATAAAATATCCATTCAGAAATCAATATTTATTAGGTTTAATATGTTCTTTAAATGAAATATTTTCAGATATTTTACAGCTTAAAATGAAAACAAGTTGGTTTACTGGTACAAGATTTTATTGCAAGAAAAGAAAAATAAAAGAGAAAATATATGACATGAAAATACAAGCACCAACAACAAAACACAAATCCTTTGTTTCTTAATTAAATAGAAAATGAACTTCAAAGATTTTATCTATAATTACAAGGCTCATTGCAGAACAGAGAAAAAGGGGTTTTGTATATACAGACAACAAATTTACATCATCACACCATAAAAGTGACAAAAAGAAAATCAAACTTGAATGACCTCCATGGCAATATTTTAAGAGTAGTGAGTTGCACCCCACAGATGGGAAGGATCAGCACCTCATCCTTCAGAACAGGGAATCAGTTGAGGATGAAGTATTCTCTGATTATCACTCAGTGGATTCGCAGTATGGGATAATGTATGGACTGAGTATCCCCCTCTACTGGCCCATAATATGCAGGACTGCGAGTCTGCTCATCAAGCTCAGACTAGCTAAGGGAAGCAGATTGATAGCCATCCCTTTCCCATTATTCCAACTAATGCTTATGGAATGTGGGGCCCTCCACCTAAGGGTCATTGGTCCTGTATACCCCCCCAAAAGCTAATGGACCCTACCCATGCAGTAGAGGTGAAAATGCAGCTATGTCTTGCCAACACCTCATCAGGTCACATCAAATTGGAAGGCTAGGGGTGTTGCTTGAACTTGGGCAGACAAATGATCCTATCTTCCCACTCCTTGCCACTCAGTATTGTGGGATGTGGCACAGAGTGTGCTGATACCTTCTGTAATGCCCATCCATTACCCCATTCAGAGTATGTTAGTCAGTGATGATGTCCTCTTTGTTCTTGTTTATTCTAAGTTCAAGGTTCATCTGTGCCACTAATGCCTCCTACGAGGCCCATGCCTTGCAGTTGGACGATGAGGATGAGATCTGATCCTTTGAAAAAGTGATAAATAAAGTATACTGCCTCTTACCCCTGGACTTGTCCCCAAAACCACTGGGCACACTGTCCAGGAAAATAATTTCCATTTTGGAAAAGATGCCATTGGTACAACTTCAGCCTGACTTACTGCATTGTGATTTCTCCACGATTGAGGAAATTTCTCAGACTTGCGTGGCAGGCCAAAATGATGCTTGGCAATGTCAAGACTGGTCCGTCCACAAGTTACTTGACATTAGAACCTATGGTCTCCACTGCCAGTTACCAGGTACATTCCCTGAAGTGACCTACTAAACCTCCCCAGTTGGACGCTGGTTCAACTAAAGTTGGTGTTTCAGTGGGAGCCTTGGCAAGCCTTCTCAGTCAAAACAAATGAAACAATGGAACAGAAAGCCAAGTTATTCATCATCATAGCTTCACATGCTGACATCTTCTCAGCTATATCCTTTAGCGTGTTGAGAGAGTCCTTGAATACAGCTGCTGTACAATGATTACTGGAAGCTGTGGCCAAGATATACAGACATGGTCTTTCTCTCACAATGGCATTGTCAATGGAATTTCTGCATATCTGCCATGATGCTGCTTTGGACTCTTACAAGTTCTTGCTAAATCATAGTAAAGACCTTCTAAGGGCTGCACCATTGGAAGCAGAGACCATCTATGAAGGACTCCACCCTTCAGTAACCTCTCAAGACTTGCAGGATCATCAACATTTTCCTCCCCAACCACTCCTGGCCCATCACAATTGACCAGTAAACATGGCAATGTGAATTACCCTCAAGGGCCCTCTGTCAAGTTTTTCAAACAGATGTAGCCCCAATCCAACATGCAGCCTCAATCTGTATCTCCTGGTCAGCCATGTTCATGGCACACAGGAAATAGACAATGCACCCTGCCAAAGAGTAAGTTCTCTAACCCACCTTTCTTTCTTACTAAAGGAATGGACAGCCTCAGGACCCAAACCCTATCCAGTGTGTTAATTAATTTTATAAGTACAAATAAGGGTTTTCCACAAAAATAGGAGAGATTTTATCTTTTTTTACTTTAAAAGCGTTTCTTGCATTAGTGGTACTGAATATAGGTGGCTGCTAGCGGCAAACTTGCTGCTGTAAATCTCTGGTCCCAGGCACCTAATGAAAACACTGCTCTCCTGCCATGCATCCCTCTCCCAAAAATCCCCATAGGTGCTCATTTATGCCTCTTTTCAGAGGCTTGGTTGAGCATCACAGATAATGGTTTGGTCCTTCTCACAATGAGCAAGGATTACTGACTGCATTTTTAGCAACAACCCCCTCTAATTATTCCAATGTTGTTTCACCAATCCAATTCTGGTGAAATCAAGGGAGGAGATGTACACCCATATGCAGAAAGGGACAGTCAAGAGGGTCCTGCATGATAAGTGTCTCACGTTCCATTCCCAAATCTTCCTGGTTCCCCTTTAAACCATTTTCTTCCAAAGGAACCTTTCAAGATGGATATCACTTCCTCAATCTGAAACAACTTTTTGTCCATCACACAAGCAGTCTCCATCACCCTTAAGGATGCCTATTTGTACATCCCAATTTCCTCTGCACCTCAAATACCTCTGGTTTTGCTTTGACCAGGTAATTATTCATTTCCACGTTCTGCCATTCAGAATCTCTTTCACTTCCATAGTCTTCACCCATGTTTAGGATTTATGGCCAAATTCAAAAATATCAAAAAGCATTAAATTTACACATTAACCCAAAATACTTTAAATTAGTCTCAGAATTTAACCTTTCTTGATGTTAGCCATAAAAAGCCTAAGCAAATCAGCCATGGATCGTTCTTTTAAGTAGGTAGATTTTTGTTAAGCAAATATAAATGTACATACAACAATTTCAAGCAAGAAACTGTATTCAGTTTTGCACGGTTGGTGTTGTTAAATTGGAAATATTGAAATAACACCAAGAATACTAATGAAAACAGGCAGTGCTCATAGCTGTTACAAGATGTACTTGGATAGCCAGCAGCAGAGAGTGTGAACAGACCACTTTGCTGGAGACCCTATTTACGAAAAGTAAAGGTTCCTAAAAAGACTGAAAATAAGGTCAATAACGCTAAACCGAATCCTCTAACCAAGCGCATTTCCATGCAGAGGGAAACAGACCAAATCGTGTGGATTAACTCGCTTTTCATTACTCGTTCGTTGACGTATTTTTATGCGACTCGTTTACGTGTAGGTCACGACTGTTGATCGTTCACTCTCGCCGCTGCTGTGGTGTCAACCAAAATTTTTATCGAGACCTATATCATATCGTGACCGAGAGTCATGTAAATTTATCGTTATAAATACAAACGGGATAGCTTGCGCTTTTGAAAAGAAATTTTTAAACTTAATTATATCCATATCCCCTGAACACCACGTATAATAAATATTTTGTAAAGTATTATTATCTACTCCGTTAAACACAACTAAAATATTACAATTGTCTCTGATCACTTTAGGTATTTGCGTATACCGCTGAGTAACATAAATCACATCTGTGTTTTTTTTTGTTTGCCTCTGAAAAATATCTGAGCTGGATTTGATTGTTTTTCCAGCATTACATCATCGTATACTACGAGATTATTAATTCGTCCATCTACAGATGGGGCCTCATCAATATCGGTAATAAAATTAACAACACCATCACCGTCATCGTCTTCATACAACGACTTTGCGTTTTCATTAAAATCTTTTAAGTACTTCATAACATCGTTGATCATCTGCGGATGGTGCCACTAAATATGACCTATCCCACTTGAGCCATGTCATTATCAGATTGAGCAGCAATTGCGTCTTACCAGACCCAGATGGTCCTATTGTTATACACCTGATAGAATTTGGTAGTGCTGGATGATGCTTTACTGGTTCTTGCTTTCGTGTTGCTGAGAAGTCAATGATATCCATGTTATACAAATATAATAATTATATGGATTTATATTGTGTTCGATGCAGAGCACCCACCCCCACCAGTGGGTTAACAACAATAACAACAAAGAATAAAAAATGTGCACTTTCAGGCAAGTGTGTACGATGTGGTACAAACAAATACAGATTTATCTCGTCGAGTACAAAGACAGGTGGTGATATCCCTGCTTCGTTGGGAAAATTACCAGGAACTCCATGGGCTAAATATCCAGGTGAAAAACACATACCTGGATTTAATTACTGTGGTCCTGGAACATGACTCGATATCAGACTTGACGAGCAAAATCAACCAAAACCTGGAGAGTATCCAGTAAACGCAATTGATCAAGCATGTTTTTATGTTCATGATGTCGCGTATAAAAACAAGGATTTACAACAACGTCATATTGCAGATATGAAGTTAATTCATGCGCTGAATTCTATAACTGATAAATCTCTCAGAGAAAAACTTGCTAGTTTTCTAGTAAAATCTGCTATGAAAGATAAACTAATGCTAGGGGCTGGTTATTAATTATATAGCTATTATAATGGAATCAGTTTATTATAGCCCAAGAGGATATTGGAGGGGTAAAGCAGCGATTGGTAAACTTGCTAATGCGGCAAATGTTTCACGTGTTGTTGCCGCAGACTGGTAAGCACGACAGGCAATATGGCAGATTTATCTACCACCAATTAAAAAAATTCAGTACGCGTATTTTGATGTCAGCGTTCCAATGAAGTTCATCAAGCAGATATTTTATTTTTACCACACGATACCATTAAAACACGTGGACGTCAATCACGCACATACAAATACGCATTAACTGTCGTTGACCTTGCTAGTAGATACAAAGAAGCAGAGCCGCTATCAACAAAAACAGCATCTGAAGTTGCATCTGCATTTGAACGAAGTTATCAACGTGGTGGTCTACGATGGCCACAGCTGCTACAGCTTGATCCTGGCAAAGAATCTCTTGCTGCAGTATCATCGTTGATGAAACAACATAGCGTTAAAATCAGACGAGGACATACCGCAATTCATCGTGATCAGCCAATAGTTGAGCGATTTAATCGAACACATGCTGAGCGGTTATTTGGATACCAGTATGCGAAGGAAATAATTCAGAAAGACATGAGATCTCGCGAATGGGTTGCAAGATTACCGAGTGTGATAGCTGCGTTAAATAATGAAATTACTTGTGCAACTGCCATGAAACCCATGATCGCGATTACAAAGAAACATATAGCAATACAACGACGTGGTTTTTCAAAACAGCCAGTACTAGGTAATGTAACTGTGAGGTATTTATATGAACCTGTCGAACTTGAATGGGGTAAAAAAAGAGCAACTGATCCTATCTAGAGTGTGGCCACACATAGAATTTGCAGCGTGGTTAGATCCACGGGGTAGACCTGTGATCTACAGACTAGATTCAACTGCTCCTCAACGTGAATTTGTACGAGAACAATTGCAAGTAATTCCTGAAGAGACACAATTACCACCGCGTTCACTTCTGTAAACTGGCAACTCTACGTCGATTACACTCAAGACAGGTCAGCATCACATTTTCGCGTGTGTGACCAAGACTACTATTAATTCTATCAACGGTAAACTGTCTTGGATTATTATTCAAATATTGCCACAACATGTTACAGTTACAGTTTGCAGAATGATTATTCTGTCGTTGTTTCAGTGTCATGATAAATTCAACGTCGAGATCAAAGTCGCGATTATTTTTTGTGTCACATTGTTTATAACCAGATAATTTTTTTCTTGACAACTTCGTCGCTGACATCGTCAACGACTATATTATTATCGTTGTCTATGACAACCCTGTGCAGCTGAGATAGTTTTCTGACTCGAGATACTGTGAGATAAACTAAATTTGACCATTCGATCCGATCATCAATAATCCAAATATTTGTATCCGAGATTGTTAATCCCTGTGACGAGTGAATCGTTATAGCGTATCCTAACGTCCATGGAGTTTTACTCATCTTTAACTCGCTCTCAACAGCACTAACAGAAACTAAAACAATATCATTGAGTACAAGATTTTGTTTTTTTATCACTTCCAGGAATATCAACTTCAATATTCTGTCGTCGAGTATCTGCTGGTCATTAACACAATGGTACAAGTAGATTTGAAAATCTTTCCTTGTGTAACAGAAATAATTGTTTTTGCAGTGTATCACGAACTATCTGTCTGCTTGCAACTATCAAATCATTTGGCCTCCACAAATTCCAAAAATCATTCATCGTAATCTCTGGAATTACTTTACGCATTATCTCACACTGTATTCTATCTGACTGATTAACTTTTTATATTCTTTCAGGTGTTCATCGATAGCTCTATGATCATCAGTTATTTCCTCATAATAATCTACAAATGTTTTTAACCACGCATGTAGAGATTCTGCCACATAAGGTGGTGGTTGACCATGATCGCCACACATTATCACGGCAGTATTCTTCAATAACAGGCAATCGAGAAACATTTTTAATACTTCTAGCAAACTGTACAAATTTCGTCCCAGATAATAATCTTAGGGATATATTTTTCACCCATCCGCGATGGAGTCCATGCGCCTCCGCACCATTTGAAGAAACTATGATAAGTGTGAGATTTCACCCTCGCTCGTTCATTTCTCTGGCGAGTTTGTGTGTGGGTGTCAAGACAATCATATCAGAATTTCGTAATAATTCAATCGCGCGTGTTGTTTTACCAGAACCTCAAGGCCCATTGAGATAAACGGTTTTATGCCTGGATACAGGATCAAACACAGATGGCGCTGATGATTTCGATACTTGATTGTTATTCTTGTAATATGTTTCCTTGATTTCAACGTCTGCGGATTCAGAATAGTCAGGTATATTTTCTCGTTTTATCCTCCATGATCCCCACTCACCAGTGCCGAGTAGCGGCTTTAGCAAATCCAAATATTTTGTATTCGTATAAAATGAATCCGTGGCGACTCTAACCGCGATCAGCGGAAATCTGTTTATCATCGATAATAAGTTTATCAAACGTACGCGAGCATCGAAGATCTTAAATGAGTAAACTGCGGTGACTCACCATCAGTATAGGTCACAATTGTACCTAATTTAGTTCCGTCCGACAAATAAGCATTACTCCGACTTATAAACGCATTTTTCTCTGTGGTATCAGCAATTATAAAATCGAGTTCGGCATCGTCCATAATTAATCTTGTGCAGTGTCGCTTATGATCACACGAACCACCTTGAGTAAATTTACCGATTATTTTTCTACCAAGGTCTTTTGCAATTTTTTCATTATTTTCTTTCTTGCATTTAGATATATTATTGATAATTTCATTGATTTTATCTTCGTCAAGATCAGGAAATTTTTCCTTGACATCGCCTGCATCAAATTTATCTGGTTCTGGTAACCAAACTTGTTTCTGCGGACGGTATGATATAATTGCTTCATTTACGCTCAACGACGTTAAAATTTCAGCATCAAGCATATATCGTAATAGTACTATTGGAGCCCAGTGTTTTTCAGACCTGCCAACTCTTACGATTTTGCAGTAAGTCTTACGAGAAAAACACTGAAATTACAGACTTACGGAATGATAGCAAAAAATACGGAAATATGATGGGTTTTTTTTTTTCTTCTGTTCCGGATATTTTTTGTACTGGTTCGTTCCAGATGCGGATTTTCGTATTAGACTCCGTTTTCGGATTCGGAGTTTCATCTTAGAATTAGTGGATTTTGTTAGGGGACCAGACTAACTATACATTGGTACCTCAGATGCTTTAAACCTGCCTATTTTGTTCGTGAGAAGCGCGCATCTGATCTAGATTTCGTTTTTGTTTTGTCATCCGGTCGTCTGAAAATGTCTTCGAAACGAAAATGCATCAAAGGCGGAGAGGACAACCACCTTCCTAAAATGCTGAAACAGTGGTTGCAGTAGTATAAAAGAGATTACTCAGATACTTGGTCATGCTTAGAAAAAAGTATAAACGTTGACCATTACATTTATTGCACGTTATGTCGTGTTGACTTGAACATTTCCCACGATGGGCGAGATGACTGTCGCCGCCACGTGAATTCCAAAAAAACATACAGAATACGTTGCAATGAAATCAAGTTGTAAGTCGCTGACCTCTATGGGATTTGGATCTGTAGTGCCAGTTACTGAACTGGAGGTAATTAAGATCGAAATATATTTTACAAACTTTTTGGTTGAGCATAATGTTGCAATTGCTGCATCTGACCATGCTTCTAAACTATTCAAGTGCATCTTTCCCAAATCGTCAGTAGCAAATAGTTATCAGTGTGGCAGAACAAAAACTACTGCTATTGTATTATAATAGTGCAAGTCAATACAGGAAGGCATTGTTAACAATATTTCATCCCAACCTTTCAGTATAGCAACTGATGGTAGCAATGATTCTGAGAAGCTGTACCCAGTTGTTGTTAAATATTTTAATAACACAGATGGGGTTGTAACTGAAGCACTTTTGTCAGTTCCAGCATGTGATGGAGCTTCTACTGGGGAAAATATTTTCACATTATTGGATGAGGATTTGAAAAAGAGAAACGTAAGTTGGAATAACTGTATTGCCTTTGAATCAGATAATGCTTCAGTGATGACAGGTTGCAATAAAGGTGTATTTGGACATATAACTATGGTGAACCCCTCAGTGTATCTGAGTGGATGTTCATGCCATTTGATACATTTAGCAGCTAAAAAGGGGGCTGATATGCTGCCTATTAGTTTTGATGACTTATTAGTGGACATATATTATTTGGATAAAAGTGTGAATAGATAAATGGAACTGAAAGATCTTAAGACTCTTTGTGGGAAAGAGCAGAGAAAAATATTGAAGCATTGTATAACAAGATGGTTGTCTCTTGGTGAAGGTATAAAGAGACTGTTGGAACAGTGGGAACCCTTACAGATATATTTTGGTAAAGAAACCAAGAAACAAAGGCAAAAGAGCTAAAGTCAAAAGTAGGATGTCAGAGAAGGTGTCTAGTTCCAAGGATAAAGTTCCACATGTATCTAGTAATAAAGAAGGAAATAACGACAGTACAGGTACATGCAGTAAAGCTTTGAGCTGTGATATATCTAGAAGTCAGGCTAGTACTACCCTCAAGTCTGCCTCAGCAGGAAAGACTGAGAAAATAAAACTCAAGATAGGTTCCTTAGAGAAAGCTATATCACAGAAATCAGATAAAAGGCTCTGTCTAGATGTCAGACACCATTGGTTAGAAATGACTGGAAAGACAGTAAAAAAAAATCACTTACTATGAGTGTGTGTAAGGCTTTGCAGTCCTGGAGGGCAAAGATTTATTGCTTATTTCTAGACCACATAATTCCATTATTTAACAGGTACAACTTAATCATGCAACAGGAGAAGTCTGTGATCCACAAACTTAGAGAAAACATGCTTGAATTATTAAAGCAGTTGCTAATCAGATTTGTAAAGGCTACAGAAATTTCACACGCCAAGGATCTTACTGATGTCAATTATCATGACTTAGAAACAAAAGTCAGATGATACACTTACAATAGGTTCAGAAACAAGAAAATACTTGGCTGAAAGGAAGCTGTATGAAAGTAGCCTTTGTCAATTCTATAAAGATGTAAGGAACTATTACACAACTGTTTGTGATTACATTCTTAAGAGGTTTCCCTTGAATAATGAACTCCTGAAACACAGTGCAGTTGCTGATGTGTCAAAAAGGATGATGAGTGATTTTAGCAGTTTGATGTATTTCCCATCAAGATTTATGTGTATGGAACCCAAAGAAACCAACTGGCAAGACAACTTGGAAGCAGAGTTTTTGAATTACCAAGTAGATGAATTGAATCCTGAGATCTTAAACACTAAATGAGTTGACAAGCAATGGGATCTCATTAGTAAACTCAAGGATCCTAATGGCCAGTTCAGATACAAATTGTTGTCCAGCATCATGAAGAATGTACTTATTGTTCCTCATTCAAATGCAGGTTGTGAGATGGTATTCTCATTTGTTGCAAAAACCCGCTCAAAATCCAGATCATTTATGTCAGTTGATACCTTGGAAGCAATACTAGTCATGAAAGTGAAGGGGGGAGAATGCTTCAAAATGGAGTTTGACCAGACGTTTCTTAGAAAGTGCAAAAGTACCATGTACCAGTCACATCAGTAGCTATATACTGTAAGTTACAACATGGATATAAACTGTAACGGTTATTAAAATTTTACTTGTTGCCAATACTTAATAGTTTTTACACCTTACTGAAAATTGGTCCAACTTACTGAAAAATTTCGACTGACTTACTGAGAATGTCTCTTTAGGGTTGGCAGGTCTGGTTTTTATGTGAAATGTCTTCCAAACGACACATAAACAATTGTATGGAGATTTTTTTACAAACGAGAATGATTCTATGCAGGCAAATCCAGTTAAATTAAGATCTGGTAAAGGTCCATTTATCGCAACTCTTGTCGTCTCGTGTGTTGGATGTCCGAATCGTTTAAAATATTCAGAGCATTCTCCGTATCCAAGAAAACTTCCAGGATAACACGCTACCATATCAACTCATATAACGTCGTCGTAGTCGTATTCGGTATTCCACAATCTGTGCTGAACATCAATAAGAACTGCTGATCTTGTCGGCAACCATGAATATTTTCCTGAGGAGCATGGGCAGCAACTGATGGAACGGTAAAACATTTATTCCGTAATTGTTCGGCCCTGACATTGTCAGGTGTATATTTCAACGCAAGCTTGCTCATTTCCACGTGAATTGATTCTGTACGAAAAATCTCTCCATTAGGTAATACAAATTGATCATAATTCACTTCATCGGAACTTTGAAATAACCACACGGATACAGGGTCGCTCCTACTGATATCGTTGATAACATCAAATATATAGTCGTCGTAAAATTTGACTGTTTTTGTCTCGTGGAAATATCACCGCAGACGTCCACGCGTGTGCGTTATGATCAATAATCGTTATAGGGGCTCCTCTTGATATATATTTCGACTTATACAAAGTCTCTCCGGTTAACGTCTTCACTGTTATTGGGAATTTTAATTTTTTTCCAACTCGACAACGTCGCTGATAGACGCTCCAGTATTTTTAACTGTTTCTGCCCACGTGTTTATTTTTTTACGTCTCAGACCTGTTAAACCGTTTCCACGTATCGCATTTGCAAAGTGTTCTACAACTAGCTTGGCTACACAATTTAGCCCTGATGAAGTCAACGATGACAGTCACAGGATACGTTTGTTCGTAATATGGTTTGTCAATACCAGTCAGCATTCCTGGTTTGGAATTTTTATTCAACGGGACGATGATACTTCCAGCTGTCACGCGGACAGGGTCACATTTGTCACGGATAATCCGAGTGTCGTCTTCTGTCTGTACAATAAATTTTAACAGAATAATATATCGCTGATCATCGAAGTAGTTAATAATTCTTCCTGCGCGTGAATCATTCATTGTAGTATTCATGCGTGCAATAATTCTGAATGTTGACCACGCGTGAGCTCCACCATCGTCGCGAAATTCCTTCTTGGCTTCACAGATACGATCAGTTATATCTTCATTCATCAAAGCCAGATCTTGCATCGAAAAACTAAATTTAGGTTTTGGCAGTTTGTCAAGATTGAATCTGGCTCTAGAAAGCTTAATTGTGGATAATCTCTCAAACTCCTCCATATTATAATTAAGACAAATATATATTTAATTAAACTTTGATTATATACATAATGATACAAGCAAAGAATAAATGCATGTGGCTTATGATTAGTTTTTCACTTTCTTGTAATAAATCCTGCATAAATGAATTTTGTGGTTATCACATGCAAAGTTTTCGCTGTGGAAGTCTAGGACCAAAACCGTGTTTACGGTGTGGTGTTGGTGTACGAGGAGAACTCGCTTGTGTGTGCAATGTTGTGGTGAAAAATACAGAGAGCTGAAACGATGTTATGGTAAAAGAAATGTCAAGTCTCCCATAAAAAACGCTGAAGACTATCTTGCCAGATTTTCAAAATAACAATTTAAACAAATAATATTATTATATAATTGGAGCAAAATGAATTTGTGAAACACCCCATCATCAAGAATTATGAGGCATCTTGAGATGGTGTAATCAGAAACAATTGATTAAAAAAACCAGTCGGTAATGTTGAATATTACAGTTGTCTCAGATTTAATGCTGGAGGAAAAGATATTTATCTCATAGATTTGTGTTCGAATGTTTTCATGGACTGATCAAAGACGGACTTGGGATCGATCACATTAATGGCAATGAAACCGATAATTCTTTGAAAAATTTACAAATTATTACACAGAGTCAAAACTGCAAACTTGGTAAGACCAGCTGTAATTGTAATTCTCCTAGGTCAGTCGTATCTACTAATGTAGAGACTGGCGAGGAAATAATATTTCCTTCAACATATGCAGCTGGCAAATATTTTGATATTTGCAGGCGTTCAATACATTTTGTCACAAATAATATAACCAAATCAGCGTATTTGAACATATATGATCAGCAAATAAAATTTTGGTATTTACATTCATGAAGAGAGATAACACTATCAAGCAAATCTCTCTTTGGTAGTGTAATTAAGCAGTTTTCCCGCATAATATTACATTACTGTGGCGATTTATTTTTTTTGTGTGTGTGTGTGTGTGTGTGTGTGTGTGTGTGTTGTATTCAGTAACTGCCTGTAATCAGTGGATTAGTATAATTGGTAACAGAAAGATATTTACATCTTTTCACTCTGATAAATTCAGATTATTCATGAGTTTGATCCAGGTAGGTTATTTTTATATTTTCAATGTAGCCATTGCAAAATTACAGGTAGGTTATTTTTAGATCTTCCAGATATATATGTACGCGTAGTAGGTCACGCAACATGTTTCCTAATGACATCTGGCAGATAAAATGCAGGTATTTTCAGAAATTAAAATGAAGTTTGTAACTGAAACGTGTGTGAAATCAACACTGCAGTTTGTTACTTCTGAAACAGGTGTGAAATCCACACTGCAGTTCACAGCGCTCCAGCATAGGTAACTTCATAGTAATTTCTAAAGCATGTATTGTAAGAATGAGACCTTGGTGCAGTATTATAACGTCGAATTATCATACTGAGGCCCCGGGTTCGATTCTCATGACAGATGTATTGTCAGCGTGGCGGTATGATGCCATTTTTTCTAATAATTGGGGGTCCGCAACCTCATTGCTCGAACTTCAACAGAAAAAATACACCCTCCCACCATGTCACCACGTGGTTGGTGCACTTTTTTGTACTTTCCTCAGGGTTGATTATGGGGGAGGGTGTGCAGAAATCTGTTGAACGTAGAGAAGGTCCCCGTTTATGTGTGTGCTGTCCTTATATGTTGTGCCGTCCATAAAAAGTACAGATTGCCTTCTGAACTTGCTAAAATATCATTTGGTAAATTAGGGGTTCATACAGGGGTTGTGTCTGTTTCGTCACCATCTGAATTTTCTAGAATGTCGTTTGGCAATCTAGGAATTTTCACATGGGGTTGTCCTTAGAGATAAGTTAGAATTAAGTTTATGTGTTGTGCTGTCCTTAGAGCTAAGTTAGAATTAAGTTTATATATGTATCCTCTGAACTTGCTAGGATATAGTTTGGCATCCTATGAGTTCACATGGGGATTACTTTGAATACCTCTGTACTTGCTAGGATGTCGTTTGGCAACCTAGGAGTTCACATGGGGATGTGTTTGTCTTATTTCAGATGCCTCTGAACTTGCTAGGATGTCGTTTGGCAACCTAGGAGTTCACATGGGGATTATTTCGAATGCCCCTGAGCTTGCTAGCATGTCGTTTGGCAATCTAGGAGTTCACATGGGGTTTTGCTGTGATTATGTTTTGTAAATATTTTTTTTATTTTTATTTTCAGATTCAGAAAATATTTTTTATTTTTATTATTATTTATTTTTATTATTCTGATTCAGAAATATTTTTATTTTAAATAAATATTTATTATATAATGAATCATGAAAATATTAATGTTATTATTTCTGCTATAAAAAAATTACAACATGACGGTATAAAAATTTCTGATGAACTTGATCCTGAAAAAATTATGTATGATTTTGAATCATTACAATTTCTAAAATCCGAGAATAGATATACAGTACCAGCCAACTACAGATTTATAAAGTTGATTCAGCAAGCAATGTTACAGTCGCTGGCAGCAGTTACAGATGCGCAGGTAAAATTATTTGTCCCCATTGCAAAATTGATTGAAAAAATTAGGTCAGAATTATCTCACAAGTACGAAACAAAAATACTTCTGAACGCTCGTATAGCACAGTTGAGAGAGATTATGTCAGATCATGAAACGATCAGTGACAAGGTCACTGCATGTGATTGTGAAATGATCCATTGTGAAAGTGAATGTAGTGACAATGAAACCAACGGTGTCACTGTGACTGTGGTACCAGCTAAACAGCATGAAGGTGAAAGTGTCAAAAAAAAATTTTATTCAGAAGCAGTTTAATTCTGATAATAATATTTTTTTTTATTCTGATAATAATATTTATTCAGAATCAGATAGTTATTCTGATAATAAGATTTAATTTTATCCTGATAATAATATTTATTCTGAATAAAATTTGTTTTTGTTTTCCTGGGTTTAGATCTTACAATCTCACATACAGATTTACATTTACCAATTCTCCCTGTAAATCCAAAAGGTGTCCAGTGTAGTCAGTAAGTTTGAAATGTATCCTTGATAACAGTGGATTATGCACACGCAGATAAACAACATTGATTGATTCTGATATAATCTAATACCCTGGGGGTACTTGAGGGGTAAACAAATACAGGATGTATCCTTGCTGGGCCTGATTAGATTTTTGTAAATCTACTTGATAGCTGCCATCGACGACATCACAAACAACATTGACCACGAATGTCGATGTTATATTGACGATGCCCGGCGATATGTGATGACCCCCTCCATATGGATCGTTGTTGTCTTTGAGAATATTAGCCAGCTGGGTTATTTTGCTCCATGCTGCGAGTATTTGTGGAAAGAAAACATCTATGATTTTTTTGTTTGGTGAATTTAGCTCAGAAAATTTCAAATCTGGTAAAATTAAATTTGGATTTTCAAGATTAACTGTGTTTTCATATATTTTTTTGAGATCATCACTGAGTTTTATATTATCAATGATAATTTTATTTACATAATAAATATCTGATCTGACATAGTGTAGATGTTGAATAACCTCGATGATTTGTTGTTTTACATCATTGTTGTAATCTTGTAATAAAGATTTAAACAAATTAGGTAGATCATTATATTTTAGAGCTTTCAGATCTGAATGCATCGGCGAGTGATTTAATATACTCCACATCTGCAGATTTATTAACCAAATAAATACCTGTTCCGTCAGGAACAAATATCAACGACAGATAATGTTGTCGATATTTGGGGGTCTTCATAAAAAAATTTTCCGTTTCAAGAAATTCACTCCAGGTTGGTTTTGGTGGTCCAACATAAACCGGTGGAATATCAGGCCATTCCAGCACAGTTCTGATCGATGACTGATATATATCAACAGAGTAATCTGGCATTGATATTTCTATTGCGGCCGACAACGTTGGTTTGTGAACAGTGATAGCTATCTTGGAGTCTTTTCCAGTGATAGAGTTAATTCTGCGCTGGAATTCTTCATTGATTTGATTTGATAATTACCCGTGGGTATACTCACGACTTGCCAATCTGGAGTTCTATTGTTGCGATTTTCATACGAAAATACTAATGAATTATTTGCGGTAATCTACTGAATGATTTCGACCTGATATTCGGCTAACTATGATAAATTCGCAATTGTGCTAATGCTATTTTGCTGGCTGGAATTGCAACTGGAAAAACAACAATCAGTTCAGGACTAGTTGAACTCACCGATATCATTGTGGTTTTAATCGGTGCTGTATTGTTGACTGTCTGTTGCAGCAGTTCCCTTCGTTGACATCATTAATTGTAACCCCTGATTGTAAATCAGGATTTTCATCTGTTAATGCCTTGTTGTAAATCTTAATTATCGTTGCGAACTCATCTGATATTATACCATCGTTGAGATACGACGAAATTAACATTGATAGTTTAGAGTATGCTAACATCGCCGCGTGCAGTTTTATTGTGCACTCGTGTAATTTTGCATTTGTGCATGCTGATATTCTTTTACAATGATGCTAAGAATACCAGCAATTGTCATTGCGGCTGAAACACAAGTTGTTAGAACTGCTGGCGACGTCATCGTTACCGCAGACAGTAGCACACCAGTGGACGCGATAATTGTTGATGCTGAATAAACAACTACGTCGATGACAACTGCATGTCTGCAATATTTTTTAACTTGTATGTCATACTCGTCGATGATATTTTTCAGTTTGGTTTGTAACTCACATACTTGATTGTATCTGTGCTGGTTAGTGTCAATCATTATATTTTTATTAAGTAATTAATTGAGGTGTTTCAGCAACGAATTCCAGACACCACCAGTAGGACGCTGGAGTTATTTTTTTATCAGATGATTCCAGTATAAACATTTTGTTGGTATCTTTATTTATCAGATGATTCCAGTATAAACGTTTCTTCGGTATCTTTATTTAACACAATAGACATGGTTCCAGAAAAATTATCAGTTGAATGACGCCATGGTTATGATGTGAATATCCTGAATTTTGCAGAGTTGAACACGGACAGCTGTACACACCAGCGACTTCAGCGGTATGTTTGATAGTATTATTTTGCAGTGTCCACGTTGATGATCCTGATGATACCGTGTATACCACATTTGTCATCTGCTGGTGAGGAATTTTAATGAGATTAGTTTTTTTTTAACGATATCAGGAATTCCACTGATAATATCGTTGAGTCTCGCATTAACGTTGGCAAGTTTTATGTCAACAGTTGCGGACTTCCAAAAAAATTCATTAATGGTTTTGTTTATATTCTGCGAAAATTCAGAAACAGTTGTACATGATTAGAAAATTCAGTTCTAAATGTGGGAATTCCATCTCTGATTGTCGACAACAAAGTTGTCATCGGAATGTTGTTATCGTCGACGTATTTCTTCGTTGCAGCATCGAGATCATCTGTTGGTTCTTTTACATTGATAATTTTATTGTTGTTCATATTGAGAATGCCAGTCATTTTATCACCGGTCTTGAACACTCATTTGGAAATACTATCTCAGATCGACGATGGAGTAACAACACTCGGAACAAGTTTTCCTTCTCGGTCATACAAGGCAACAAGACCTTCTTTGGATACTTTGTTTTGAACAATGATATCGCTGATTGAAATATTACTTGTAATTAATTTTCCTTCACGGTTCTGAAATACCACAAGTTCATTTGGATCAACATTGGCAAGATTTAGCAGGTCAGATAACTCATCATTTATCTGTTTTATTACTTGCTTGAATAAATCTTCATCTGGCATTTGTTGGGTTTTAGTTTTAGCTGATCTTCTGTAAATATCTACCATTATACATTTAATGTTTGTTTAAAACAGCATACTTGTGTACTAGTGTATGCATGCACAGCTTTATGAGGAGGCACTGACGATTTCAATATGGCGTCGAGTACCGCAAGGACTTCATGGCCACATATCGGTGGGTCGGTTAATTTTTGTGTTGGTAACGTTGAATATCACGGTGGTATATCGCCGGCTAAATTACTATATTGTAAAAACTCCTTTGGTGGAGCTAACCCGTACGAATTAAAATAAATAATTCCACGTGGATCAATCGCGTATGCAACCCAATGAGTACCTGGACCGTTTTGTCCATCAAGATTAATAATACCAGTTTCAACGCGGTTTGGTTTAGATGGTAACCGATCACGCATGAAAACAACTCTGAAGTTTTTAATGTTTAATCATGCAGTAGCATCAAGCAAATTAAAATTGGACAATGGGAGAATCAACGAAGTGTTCCTGGAATCCTTAATCCTTTTCCATACCGCAGTAAAGTTCCTGGCAGTTCCTTTCCTTTTTTAAACCTTTCCGGGTAGTTTTTTTAGTGCCATTCCAGCAGCAGTTCCAACAGCACCTAACGCAGCAGCTTTTGCAACAGGTGGAGCAGCTGCAGCAATTATACCAGGAATAGCTGCAAGTAACAGAAATATTCCACCAGTTTTAACAGCATCGCTGATAGCACTCGCGGAAAGATTAAGTTGTATACATTTCCGCAATTGTTTGGCTGTGTTGAAATGCTTGAGCTGGTGTTATGACAACAATAGCTTATTTGGACCACCTGAGATTTGTCCTTGCTTTAGTGATATTGTTGTTCCACAGTTGTCTTTGGATGCTGATTGTAGTTTTTTAATCTGATCAGGAGTCAAGGTAACACTAACATGATGATATGGCATTTATAATATCATCCTGATTTTTAAATCCTAATTTAAAATTACATGTTTTCCACAGGCGCATTGACGACTCTCATTCGTCCACCAACCCCTTCGAGGATCATTGTTTTATCACTGAGTTTAACCACGATTGCTCTGTAATTGGCAATAACTCCACAGTTTACGTGAGCTCAAAAATGTATATCAACGATGGATTGTCTAGATAAATCTAAATGTTCAAGCAAAAAGTAATAGATCGGATACAATGTTGTAAAATCCTGCTGAGATATTTGCAAACCAGTATCAACATTTTGGTCTCACCCCATAAATGTCATCAGATGATGATATGCACGTGCTACTTGATTATGCTCGAAATTCAATAATATGTCCTCGGCTGGTTCTTGATGTCCATTTATTTGTAGTGAAACTTCTGTGACGCCAAGTTTGTTGAATACCATTATACTACGTGTTGGCGAGTTTACTTGTGCAGCATCTTGGAGCACAAAAAATATATGTCGCGGCACGGAAACACCTTGATGTGATGCTATATGCATGTACATAACCCGTTAATGTTACTCTGGATAGCATCTGTGGTCATAGTTAACCATGATAGGGTTGATTTACCACCTTGATCCAAAAAAGAAAACAGACGTTGTTCTTCAATCAGCGATGGAGTCATTGTTGGCATCCACAAAGAAAGTTTTGTCATTGTTACTTTTCCATGAAGTGCTGCGGTTGTGACTGCATTAACTCCTTCAGCATGCCATATTGCATCATCGTCTGTGGCTTTTCTTACAAGTACAACTGTACGCTTGGCTCCGAAAATAACCTTTCTGACATTTCTGCAGAATCCAAAGATATGTGACAACGGAATTGCACATGAAAATACTTCATTGTTGCCCAGCATTGTTAGACGTGATGCAAATCCCAAGTTGTAAGTTTCATTCATTGCTGCAACATCCCCAGCTGCATTTGTTGTTACGTTTCTGTTTTCTGGCTGATCAGTTGTATCCTTGGCAAACATCATTGATGGACCAGCTGATCTTGAATAATCATCGCTGTATTGTGCAAGACCAAGTATTGTTGTGGCAATGTCAACGTCATCATGACAAATCTCAATTTCTCAACCATTAATGATGTATGCAGCACTTTTGAATAATGCCATTGTTGACAAAACCATTTCAATCAGCAGCTCCATAATCTGTATTATCTAATTTCAAAAGTCTGCCTTTGATCTCAAGAAATGCCTCAGTGGGCAGGAAATATCTGCTTGTATCCTGAACTTGTATTTCGATTCTTCCATGTTTATCAGGTACACGTATGTCATAAGAATAATACTGATAATCACGCACAGACTCATCTTTGAATACTGGTACGTCCATGTCGAATGCGGGATCAGATATACGTTTAAACATCTTTATTATTATCGTGTTCGTCTAACACGAAGACTACTTCCTGCTACCAGACTAGCAGTTATTTTTTTTTTTTCTTTTTCACTAGCTAACTCAGCTAGTTTTTAATTTGCCGCTTGATTTATTATTTTACTAACATTTGCAGGCATAATTTCAGTACTGTGTAATTTTACTGGCTGAGGTTTTTGTCGTATCAATCATGCTAGTCTATCCTGGATTGCCGAGAATGCTTTACCTGCAGCGTCGCCGGTGGCGCTGATACCTTTTTCATGAACAATATCGATGGCTTTCATACCTCACTGTTGCGGATCACTGCCATCTCACCTCTCTGTGGGTTCGAGTCTCGAATTCGGCCAATGTGGGTATGTGAGAAAGCTTGCCAGTAGTTTCTCGTGGGTCAGTGGTTCTTTCTGCGGTTTTCCCAGGTTCTTCCTCCACCATTTATACTGGCTGCCATGTATTGCCTATTTTACGCTGAAAAATGGCATTAAACTACAACAACAACAACTGTAACCTTTCAGCAACAGTTAAATATGTGATATAGACTAGTTAAAGTGAATGTTGTGTATAAATAATTTACCTTTTGTTGTATGTCTGTATTCTCATACTAATCCAAATGGATTCAGCCAATTTGTGACAAGAATTTTAACAAACTTCGGATGGATGTAATTTGTAAAAATAAATGTATGGTTTTCATTCCGTTTTCTGTATTTATGGCATGTAATATATAAATTACTCTTTTTATGCTCAGACTGTGCTTTTTAGCCACTTATATTAGTAATAATTATGCTTATACCTCTCCTGGAGGATGGCATGTATGAACTTACAACAAAGTATTTCAGTTCACATTTAATGTGATTTCCCTTTAATCCGCCACTCAGGGTCCTTCTGAAAGGTTGTACAGTCAAGTCCACAAATTCTGAATGCTGTAATTACATCACTGTCGAATTCCTCTTTAAAACTTTTTAAAGCGCTGTTGATTTGTCTTTTTTCTGCCTGTGTTTTCTTGGAAGTGTGTCATGTATGGTTACTATAAATAGAAAATAAGGTAGCTGTTTGACATACATAGCTGAATGGTCACACATGTTGAAAATGTAAAATCAGTTAATGGAGGTCTGTGATGAATAAATGCACAGCAGCCAATATTCACATGACATGAGCCTCAAACTGTACTTGTTATTCTGTCACTTACTCCTGACACTGCCAGATACAATCTTTGGTCTGAACTTGGAACATAAAATAGTTTTTCTTTTTAGCTGTTTTGTTTGCATGAACTAAATGGGCATCCTATAGCTAATTTTATTATTTGGGTAATTGCGAATGGGTGGGTATCCATTGACACCTTTATTGGCTGTTCCACAATGTTCAGGTTCAGTCCTTTCATCAGAATCTGTTCTGTTGTTGGTTCACAGTAACTCTATTGGGTCTTCTGCCTAACCTTGAGAATTCAGAACTTCTTCTATTTCATAACTTTGTTTATGTGGGGATGAACTTGGTTTGGGTTCCACTGAATTGGACGAATCAAATTCTCGCACGCTTAGAGGTGCTGCAAGCAAAAACATCCTTATCTGCTTGCCTTTCCTTATCCCTATTGGGAACCTTGAATGTCGCTGTCAACTTGGTTCCCCTAGGACATATACATCTGCGACCTCTACAGTTCAGCCTTCTTGCAGAGATTCTCAATCAACCTCAATCACTCAAGGACCAATTTTTCATCACTTTTTAGACTGGTGGTTTGATCAGGACAGATTCCCAACTGGTGTCTCCTGTACGTGCACCCAAGCCCCACTCCTACCTGTTCTACTATATATCAGATTTCTGGTTGGGATGCTCATTTACAGCCAGAGGGCATAATTCTCAAGGGTACTTGGAATATGGCCTAATCATCCCTCCACATCAACCTAGAAGTGGAAGCAGTATCTCTAGCATTGCACAGGTGCATTGGCAGAATAAGGGGTCAACTTGTCATGGTCTCCTCAGACAACATGTCCATCTTGTATATCTGATGTCAGAGAGGCATAAATGCTTCTTCTTATTGTGTGGAGGTCTGGAACCTCCTCTGTTGGGCCACCTCGGAGAACTGTTACAGAGTGGTGAAGAGACCATCCTGTTAGAATGACTCTTTGCTATTCCTGAAAATGTTGTCTGCTAATATGTTCTTCTTCCCTGGAATGTGGCCCAGAGAGATATAAATATTCTGTAATGAAAAACATGGATTTCTCTCTCAACAGTGAGCACATTCCATCTTCACTGTTTTTAATCAATTATAATGATAGAGCATCGGCCTACCCACCCAAATGACAATTCATCTATACACTAGTGATGGGTAATGTATTGCTGCTATTAAAATGTATTTTGTTGGGGGCTGTAAAACTTATTTTAATCATGCAATACTTACCCATTGCTATTGTAGAATACCCTCCTCCCACCCTGCTCTTATGTCCTGGCATAATTGTCATGGGTGAAAATATAAGTTGTAGATCATGCTGTAACCCAGAATAGGTGTATTATTGAATTGCGTCAGTCAGACAATTTCCACTCAGTGGGAGGATGAATTTACATTAAATAGATGGTGGTGTCTTTCTGTACGAAAAAAAATTATGCAGTAATAGTGGGCAAGCATAATTAAACTTAGTTTTATCCCCAAAAACTACATGTCAGAATATTGTTAGGTAGGTATAGGTGTAATTCATTTTCTGATTAACTTGTGCAGGCATCTGTTCAGGCAATGATAAAGTCAGATTGTAAAGCAGTTCAGCTTATGGTTTGGTGATATCTGTTTGAAAGGCTGTGAGACGGTCAGTCTGGCATCAAAACTGAGGTTTGGGCATGTTTTTAAGTAATTGCTTGAGACTAATGCATTTTGAGTCACATTACTTCAAATGTAAATATTTTATAAAGATTACTACAAAAATTTATACCCCATAAAGAATTAAATCACTTTACAGTAATCAGTATTTATAATCCTGCACCATTTGGAGGTTTTATTGTGTACAGTATGTACAACAACAAAATTGAATGATATTCATGTGTGGTTTCCAAAACAAATTATGTTAAGAAACCCATGTTATGCGTTGCCTGAGCTGGGAAGGGGAAGTAAGAACAAGAGGTGAGTTTGGTTTTCGAAACATTAATAATTTTCTTTCATTTTTACTTTAGGTGAACTGATTGAGGGTCATATCACAGGGAATCCACTGTATTTGTTCAACATTGAACAGATAATTTTATATCTAGCTAGAGGTAAGTTGTATGTTTAAATTATATATTAAATATAACATTAGATTCATTGTATATATGATTTTAACTTTGCATTTTAATTGGAAATCAGAACTTGTATTACAAGCTTGGAACATTTGTTAATATTCAGATTGCACCCTTCCCTGAAAGAAAATGAAACCATTTGAATAAAAAAACACAAAAGTAACACCACTAATAGTACTAGAAAGAAGTGGTGCAAACAAGGGGGTAGACTGATTTAGTGGTACATTTGCAGATTTATACATAATAATGATGAAAACTGCTGTATATGATCCAGGAGTAATCCAGTAAAATTGTTCTGTAATCATTACAGATTATACAGCCAACATGAACATCACCTGAACTTTAATTTTATGATTACAATCTGTTTTATTTTTATACACATCCTTGACTGCATGTAAAGTGCCAGTCCATACCCACAAGAGATTCAGTCATTATGTTAGTTATGTAAAGTACAGGAGAGTATATGCTATACCCCTAGTGTCATTGACAATGATTTTGGCATTGTTAGTACATGTAATTAGGCAACTCGGGTGTTGTTGTTATTAAATTTATTATTATTATTATTATTATTATTATATGCTTTTAAGACTAAACTCACCAAAAAATGGATGTGTTTTCTTTTGCCATGTAGACTGAGATCAAGATGGCAGCAGAATCACAGAAGCAGAATAAATATGGTAATAGTTTATTATATCCTAGATTTGCATAATTACTGGATGGATACATTATCAGTTTACAGTCTTTTCCCAATAATGAACCATCAAATTTTTGTCAGTTATTTAACATAAAAATATGCCAGCATAATGGTTCCATGATTTAGCACTAATGATTGAAGTTAACACCAATATATGATGGTTGTGAATTTGTAATGTCGAGCATTTGGATTCATTGATTACATGTATCTATCTTTTGCCAGTAAGACATATCATTGCTTTCTGCTGGGCACATAACTTGGAATTTCTTAGAAATATGGGATTAAAACTCATTAAAACAACATAAAGTTGGATATCCTGTCATTCTAATAAACAACAGCAGGAATTTTCTATCTACACCACTCCCTCGATAACTCGTGCACAACGGGGTCCAAAAACATCGACCGCATTATAAGCGAGGGCGCGAGTTATCAAGGGACCTATAATAAACAACAAAAACAAAGGGATTGACGCAGAGGCAAAAGGGGGGTGGGGGTGGGTTGGCATGTTACAGTGTTGAATACTCAATTAATAATTGTGCTAAGATTAACTGTGAATAAATATCTCTTCATAGCAGTGTACTTTGTTTACTTTTTTCCTCACAGAGTAACATTAATTTCAGGATAACGTACAGTATATTGAGGAGATCATCAAAACATTATTCCACATGGTTTCCGTTCGCTTATCACATGTACGACTTCACACATTGTGTACTACGTCACTAATTTTTGTGTTGAATTGGATACATTCTAGTTTTATTGTTTGATCCAAAGTAGACTTTTTTTTTATACAAAAGATCGACACTCATTTCGAAAAAACAATGTCGATCAAACGAAAGGTAGATTTGATTGTGGTAGAAGTAAAATGAAAAAGAAAATAAATTCACAAGGGTCAACCATTACTAACATGAATTTAATGGGTCTACAAATTTAAAACAACGTAAATTAGAACACAATAATACTTGCAGTTTGTGACACGTTTGACAAATATCACTTCACATTTTGAAAAAAGTCTGTTAATTTTTTTTTGTGTTACGCTTTGATTTCTCTGCCGCCTCTGTGTATTTTCACGGATGATTATCTCTCTGAGCTGGTATGGATAATTACATGCGGCTTCCTGATTTGCTGAGCGTATCTCTCCCGACAATGAATTTTGTTTAATTCCATGTCAGCGCTGGAATCTCCAAAGCCATCCATGGCTTGCCCTAAAATGAGATTCATTCTCCATAATTTTTGCCAATTCTTCTGCTTGGGCCTTGAGAATTGTTCCAGAGATGGGAACACCTTGTTTACTTTGCTGTGTGAACCATGCGTACACAGCATCATCTAATTCAGTATCGTTTGCAGTCCGTGTTCGTTTTCGTTTGATCCCATCATCTGAATCAATATGATGCAAGTAATCCCGAAGTTTCTGCTCAATCCTTAAGCCATCCTCTAAATGTCGACTCAGCAATTTTTAGTTCATTGCAAAACGTTGGATCTCGCTTTGCCATTATGAACCATATCTATGATGCACAGCTTTTCAGTCACTGAGTACACCTTTCGCTTCTTTTGCTCTCCATGGTCACATTTACAAATGATTAGGATACATTACTGATATTATATACTTTAATGATGTTAAGTACATAAAAATGTGAAACCATTTTCGATTGGTCAAATAAAATGAATTTTGAGAACGGTAATGACCACAAGAACTTATGCTCCTATTGGCATGCCTTTGGATTTTTTTTATTGTACTTCCCTTGCTTGATTTGATACAAAAGACATATTCAAAGTGATAAAACAACACAGATCTCTTTTAATTGATTTTTTTTAATGCAACAAACACTTCCCCAAGTTGGTGATCAAAACAAAGCCGGCATGTAATTAGGTTCTCACAGAAGTACTCACGGGTTTCGATGTGACGGTCGATTGACTCTTTTCATGTTTTCATAGAAGAGAATATGTTGTGATTATAGTGTTTACATTGAAGCAAAATTAAAGGATTAGAACGTGAATTTCACATAGCAAGACATTTAATTGGTGTTTATTTCATTCTCTGTTGCCACCTGTTAGCATTTACCAGAATATTTCATTGATTGACAACTATTTCTCTCAAAAAACTAACATAATATGTGATATCTAATTAGAACTTGCAAATTTCATAATATGGATTCTATCTTTACGGGCTATAATCACCATTTTCAATGATAAAACGAGCTATGTATCAGGGTCCAATTTACCAATTCTTATCACAATTTTTTTCACGTTCAGCACATTTTAAAATATATTTTCTCTGGAAAAAAAATCAGGAGCCATGCCGGACACTGCGTTATAGGCGGGTTCGCGAGTTATCCGGGCACGAGTTATCGAGGGAGTGGTGTATTTCAAAATGGGGCACAAGGTCCATGAAATTGAGAAGCATTATATATAAACATGTCAGACTGAGAATGTCTTTAATATTTTACATGTTAATTTTAAAATCTTCACAAAGAAGAGATTTGTGATAGTTTAAGTAGTTAAACAACCAAGATTTCTTGGACTCCTGAGATTCCTTGCTACACTGATTTTAGTAATTGTCTAGGCAAATGATATCAAATTATTGAAAGTTCTGATTGGACATATTTGCAGTGCAACTGAGAAAAATTTAAGGTTCTTGGCAATGAGAGAGTGGTGCTGAATATTGGCCCCAGAGAAATTCCTGAACAGAGTTGATTGTACAGCTTACCTGTACGAGTGCTTTTGCATTTTAGCCATGTTTCTAGACAGTGGTGGTGGGCTTTTTGGATTCAAATAGGGGTTTTGTTGTCCCATTGGGGTGGAGTAGGGTATCATTCCATGTGATGCAAGTAGTAGATATTTCATAATAAATTCAAAGTTACTGTGTAATTAACACTTATTTGTCTATTTTAGCTTGTTTATTTTGCATGGATTTCAAATGTATTACAGATAATTAAATATTTATACATGATTCATTAAGTACAATTAAAAATGTTGTGATCCTGACAAGAAATATCACGGCAGAATGCTACATGTCCTTTAATGTGCCAATTGTTTTTATAGCAGTGACTCTTTTAATCAAAATTTACCAGTGTATATTTTTTTACAGTGACGGTCGTCCTTTTTATTTTGCTTAAAAGAAAAGACTCGGATACTAACATTAAAATATTTCAGGATACTTTTGCTAACCCTAACTTCATCAAAGATAAATATTTGGGAAACCATGTTTGGGAAAAAAACTTTTACAAGGAATTTGGAAGTCCAAAATTGTGTTTTTCATGTGACAGAACATGCAGTTGGCATCTGTTAGCACAAGTTTGTTATTGCTACTTCTAAACTACTTCAAAGATTGCCATGAGACTTTACACACACATTCATCCCAAGGTCATGTTGGTCACAATGAAAATGGTGCTGCTGTGGTATCCATTATGGCAACCACAGCAGCCAGCTTGAAATTCTTGTTATCACTATTCCTCCTGAATGGATGTTCATATTAGCATGGTGTTTTCACTGAAAGACTTCATATGATATTGGCCCTAAAAAGAGGATGGTTCCAGTGTATGTTCAATATGGCCACCACAGTGGCCATCTTGAAAATCTTGTTATTGGTAAGTCATATCGATATGGGGATTTCATCAGAAAATTTCCTATGATGTTTAGTTGGTTGTGAATAAAATTGGTGCCAATATGATGTCCAAATATGGCAACCATGGTAGCCATCATGAAAATCTTGTTATTGCTGCTCCCTTTGAATAGACTGTTATATAAGCATGGCCATCTTTAAAATCTTGTTATCACTAATTCTCCTGAATGAAAAGTAATATTGGCATGATGTTTTCATCAGAAGACTTTTTATCATGTTTAGTTGCAAATGAAAATGGTGCAGATCTGAAATCCAATGTGGTCACTAGTGGATATCTTGAAAATATTGTTATACCAGTCATCTTTGATTGAAAACTAATATTGCCTTGGGGTTTTCACCAGAACTATCATGATGTCTAGTTGGTCCTAAATGAAAATGATGTCAGTCTGACGTCCAATATGGTCACCACAATGGCCATCTTGACAATATTGTTATCACTACTCATCATGAATGAACAGTTGTATCAACATATGATTTTTACTAAAGAACTTACGATGTATACTTGATTCTAAAAATGGTGTCATTCAATCAGTCAGTGTGCTTGCCACATTGACCATATTGAAAATCTTGTTATCACTACTTCTTGTTAATGGATGGTCATATCAACGTAGGGTTTTTACTGAAAGCCTTCATATTATCAATATAGGGTTTTTACTGAAAGACTTCTTAAAATGTCTAGTTGGTCTTAAATGAGAATAGTGCCAATCTGACTTTTAATATGCCTGCTACAGTATATTACTACTTCTCCTACATGACTGGTCAGTGGACCAGCTTCACAATACCTGATAATAATGCTCTTGGGTTATCTCACAAAATCTCAGTCAAAACGAGGTGCTCACTGCAGGGAGATCTACAAACAAAATGTCAGAATGTGAGAAGTATATCAATTACAGAAGATTTACAGCATTTAACTGTTGTACAATTAAAATAATCTTAAATCTGAACATTGATAATGCAAGTGGACAAACAGCCATGCTAATATCACATTTCTATGCCCTAATTTGCAGGAAAAAGTTTAAAACAAATGTGTAAGTGTGATGCTGACATCCAACATTTCTCACTCTATTATGGCTCTCCAGAATTGCTGAATGGACTGGAGATTTTGAAATTATTAACAAAAATGAATTTCCAGCAAATTGATGACTGTTTAGTAGAAAGAAAAAGCAACAGTAATGAAAGGAAAAAATTATAAAAAAACGAAATTACATTTGCATTTTTCACAGAAAAGCATGTCATTGAGATTCAAGTTTCAAGGAAGAGACCTTACTTGTGCATGTAAAAAGTGATTGTATCCATGAAAAAAAAAAATATAAAACTATAGAATAATGCTATTTTAATTAAAATACCAAAATATAGAATAATGTTTTTTTTTAATTAAAATACCAGTCTGAAGAGTAATGTTAATTTAATTAAAATACCAAACTATCAAATAATGTTAATTTAATTAAAATACTAAGCTTTAGAATAATGTTATTTTAAATATAATACTAAACTTTAGAATAATATTATTTTAAAAAAAATACTAAACTATAGAATAATGTTAACTTAATTAAAATATTAAACTATAGAATGATATTATTTAAAATAAAAATTGTTAAGATAATTGTCAGACTTAGATCCAGGGTTCCGAAAATAAGTTTATGTAGACATTTTCAGGGTTTGAAACTAACATTTGTCCATTAGTCCAAGGCTAGTATATTTCACTACAGACTAAATCTGAACATTGGTATTCATCTAATGGGACTAAGGAAAATTTTATTGTAAATTGAAGTTTGACAGAAAGGGCCGCCACTGGCTGCTGACTTTCGAATGTGCAAGGATAGTGATTGTTTTTCCATTAATTTTAGTTACAGTTCATTTAAACTACATACTTCCAATTGTGCTTTGATAGCTAACTGTATATACTTCTAAATGTGATTTGACAAATACTATTCAAACTTTAAAAGAACTTGCTTAAATTGGTTTGGTGCAAAATAAGATAAAATACATTCAAAAACAAACTTATTGTATAAAACCAATTTCTAAGAGATATTTTTCATTTGCTTGGCTGTTATTTTTTCTATAAAAACATATTGGGAATAGGTTGATTATTATTATTATTATTAGTAGTAGTAGTAGTATAAAGCTATATAAGCTGAATGCTCATATTTGTTTATCAATACTATAAGTACTGTTACAAGTCTATGCTTTTAAAGTAAGTAAAAGAAAAGAGTGAAAACAACAAGCTTTGTAAAATTTAACCAATAATTCATTTCCCTAGAATACGAAGTGAAAGTGAGAAAAAAGAACTTGTGGTATTGTGAATTAAATCCCAAAATAATCCCAGAATTACAGACACAAGTCCTAATAATTTAAAGTCCTGAATAACACTCATTACAAGTCCAGAATAAATCCAAAAACTGAATGTGATGATGTGTCTGTTATAGCTCTTAGTGTGTTGATGTGCCAAGTCTTTTGTTGAATCACAGAAATATAATTCCAGGTTTGAATACACTATAAATTCCAGTGAATATCTCTATCCAAGAATTTTATCAGAGCACTTTTTGTATTTCCAGAGAAAATTATCACTTGAATTCAATAATTTGAAGAAAATAGATTCTAGCACAAAATTGCTGGTCACAACATATAATACAATTTCAAGGTGCTAGATCTTAAAGCAACTGATAAAATCCTCTCAGTTACATTATATATAGTTCTCTACTTGACCTCAGGTCACAATTAGTATTTTCTAAAAAAGCACATTATCTAATGGAAAATAACCTTCTCGAATGATCCTGATCTTTGCAAAACAATAATCTGGATTATGTATAATTCACTTAGGAAATTCCAAAACCTAGACCCAATTAAACATATTTACTTCTTCTGTTAATAATAATACTGATTTTAAACCTATACATATAGAGAATAATTTAGCTATGTATTAGTTGTGTACAATGAATAAAATAGGGGCCCCGAGTGGCCGAGTGGTCTAAAGCGCTCTCCGTTACGGATCACTACCATCTCACCTCTGTCTGCGTGGGTTCGAGTCTCGGATTCGGCCAATGTGGATATTTGAGAAAGCTTGCCAGTAGCTTCTCGTGGGTCGGTGGTTCTTTCCGGGGTTTTCCCGGGTTCTTCCTCCACCATTAATTCTGGCCGCCATGTATAGCCTATCATGTTCTGAAAAATGGCGTTAAGCCCTACAACAAAAACAACAACAATGAATAAAATTTTAAAAAAGTCAGTTTGGGTCAAGCAGAAATGAACTCAATTTTGGACAAGGTCAAGTCCAGCATACAATGTTACATTACAATAGTGTGTAATGAAATAAAATAAAATAAAGCTAACTAACAAACAAAGCAAATTAAATATACATAACAGCACATGTACATGATGTCATGATATTATTCAGACTTTACAATGCCAGCCTCAACTTCAGAGTCAATATAAACAACATTCACCCGGAATTGATAGCCTCGTCTTGATTTTTAGCAATCAATATCATGAACAGCAACTCATCCAAAACATGTATTATGGAAGGGGTCTATTTGACATTGTCCTTTTCACCAAAAGTCTTCATATGGTATCTAGTTGGTACTAAAAAAATGGTGTCAATCAGTTATCAAATATGGCCACCATGGCACCCATCTTAAAAATGTTATCATTTCTTCTCCAAACTGGAAAGTCAGAAATTAAAAACATTTCAAAAGTGAGAATAAAAATTAAAATACAGGATTCATATTTTTTTTTAGTAAAACAATACTATGTAATAAAAATATAACAAATAACACTTGAAATTGATGAAATTCTGTATAAATTATTCTGGAACACAATGCAGTATGTACAGTTGTGGGAATTTGCTGTATTGTGAACTTAGGAACAAATTTGTGTTATGGAGATACCATACCTGTCAACTTTTCAAAAGCCAAGTAGGGAGATTGAATAAAAAAAAAGAAAAGGGAGATTGGGACCTAAAATTGGAAGGTGTTTTTGTTGCATTTTTTAAGCCTCATTTTCAGTAATTATTGACAGATCTTCTGGGTCCAATATGTGTGAAATTCTCAAAGGATGCACCATTTCTTCTTATTTTCCCCCAGGACATGCCTTCTTTTCATATTCTATCAGCTGTGGCCAAATTGCACAATAGCTCAAGGTTAGTCTTAAGTAAACAAACAAGAAAGCCAGCGTGACTAATTAACAGTTAATCCTTATCATTGCAATTGTGCAAAGGAGTGGCTCTCAGACATAATTCAAAGAAACCGTGTTCTACAGTGTGTGTTATGTAAGCACCAGCAGTTGATTGCACATTAATGATGCCCTATTTTGTTGTAACTAGCAGTGCCCTATTACTCAGTCTCAAGCTACCGTACATGCGGCAACTATTTTTCCCATGTTTTATATCCCACCTTATTTTGTTATTCTTAACTTGACAGGCCTTTAACATTGTTTACTAAAACATATTTATTCTGAATTAGTTTTTTTGAAGACCGCTCTGGTGGCCTAGTGGTTAGAGCATCCGCCTCAGATGCGGGAGGTCGTGGGTTCTATCCCCGACCGAGTCATACCAAAGACTAACAAGAATGGTGCTAACAGCTGCCTCGCTGGATGTTCAGCATTAAGAGGTTAGTGATAGGACTGGTCGGCCTGGTGTCATGATAATGTGACTGGGTGGGACATCATGCTACATGTCTGTGGCATGATGCCCCAGTGCTTGATATCACTATAAACTGCCACACTGCAGACATCGTAGCAATATGACTGAAAAATTGTTAAAGCTATGTTAAAAATCCAAATCACAACAACAACAACCACAGTTTTTTGAAGGCACATAAGCTATTTGGTATGTTTCTTCATTCCTTCTCTTAATTTAATGGTGGTAATTAACATCTGTATGTACAGTACAGTAATATCAGGTGTTCACTTGTGTAAGTTTCTTTGGTGGGAATGAAGATGCTGTGGCATGCACAGTGATCATCTGTGGGATTGAAGCTAATTGCTGACAATTTTACTGTTGTGGTTTATATTTTGTTTTGGTTTATTTTCTGATTCTAGTATTGTTGTAGGGTTTGAAAAACAATAAATTGATGTGAATAATGCTTAAACTTAACATTCTATTTACTGAAGAAAATGATTTTTGTAGTGTGAAAATAATTATTTGTCACAATATTAATTATTATTATTATCATGTGTAGTTCATGCTCAGCCATTTAACAGTGTCATCATCAGCAAGGTGCAGAGCCTGCAGTCCACAGGGGAACTTTGTCAGTGGACATTTGTTCACAATGTGCGGCATGGTCTGAAGAGCCCCACAGCAACAGGAGGAGTTAGTGGCCTGGCCCGATTGGACAAGGTTAACTGCACAATGACCCTGTCCTGTCCAAAAGCGATTCATCGTGTCCACAGATGACGTGGAAGGTTGAAGCCAGGAGGTCAGACAGATGGCTCAGCTACGAGGGAGTGGTTTATATCTGTTGAAGACCACTCGACACACCATGCCAAAATAGCTGTCATATCCTCCAGCAATGAACCTAACCAGATTGGGCATCTCAGAGTCAAGCAGACTGCTGGATGTGAGGTGATGTCCATGTACAGTAGAAGTTTCTCACTGGCATAGACCTTATCCAACACTTTTGTGGTTGCTTCCTGGTGACACAGATGTGGATCGGTAATGTTGCTGAGTACTGGAGGAGTAGGATGTAGTGTTCCAGAGATTATTGTTGTGTTGAGCTGGCCATCAATTAACTTAGTGTGGGATGATCAAGCCCAGACAGGAGCACAATACTCAGCTGTTGAATAACAGAGGGCCAGTGCTGATGTCTTGAGTGTCTGGTGTCTGAGCACTAGCACCCCAGGCTGAGCCAGCCAGTTTGCGGAGTTGGTTATTTCAAGTCCTAAGTTTTGCTGCAGTTTTCTTCAGGTGGTTGTAGAATGTCAGTGATCTGTCCAGAGTCACACCAAGGTATGTTGGTGTCTGGTCATGTTTTATTTGCTGCCTATTGAGGAGGATGCAAAACTCATGGTTCGCATTTGCATTGTTACGGTGGAAAACACTGAAGACTGTCTTTGTTGCACTTGGCTGTAGATGCCATTTCTTGAAGAAGTCCATCATATCCTCCAGGTCCTTGTTCAGTACCCCCTCAAACTCAGTAAATGAGCGACTTTAGGTCCCGAGAGCAATGTCATCTGCATACATTAACTTGCGCGACAGTGTTACAGGTAAGTCATTGATATAGATGTGAACAAACTTGTCAAGAGAACAGACCCTTGTGGGAATCCATTAGTCTGACACCTCCACGAGCTGCAGCTGTCTCTGATTTGTACTCTGAAGCGCCTGTAGCGAAGGAACAGTTCGATAGTCTTAACTATCTGGCACAGCAATACTCTGGAAATTTTCAACAGCAGCCTTGCATGTCAGACTGTGTCATATGCCACTGTTAGATCTAGAAAAACAACTCCAGTTTTAATGTCCCTCTGAAACCCATTTTCAACAAATGTAGTCAGGGCAAGGACTTGATTGCAGGTGCTGCAGCCATGCCTGAAGCGTGCCTGCTCAACAGATATGATATTCTTCAAGTCAGGACCAATTCTTCGGAGAATCAGGAACTCCAGTACTTTAAACAGACCAAAAGCAAGGAGATTGGCCAATAACTCGCTGCAATGTGGGCATCTTTGCCAGGCTTTGGGATCACAATAATCTTTTTCTGGTGCCACAAAGTTGGCATGCACTTTTCCCTAACAAGCCGAGTGTAAAAAGCGGCAAGCCATTCCTTTGCCTTCGAGCCAAGATGCTTCAGGAACTCAGGCAGGATGTTGTCATATCCTGCTGCTTTGCCTGATTTGAAACATGTACAGAGATAACATTTTACAACAAATACAGGGGCCCCTAGTGGCTGAGTGGTCTAAACCGCGCACAGTTACGGATCACTGCCATCGCACCTCTGTCTGCATGGGTTCAAGTCTCAGGCTCAGCCAAATTATAGATACTTCACTCTTACATTAAAATTGGTTTTAACACAACCAAACCAAGTATAGTTTGTGTTTCATAAGTACAGCAAACTTAATTTCCCAATAAAATCTCCAAAGCTACTAAACACCCTAAAAAGATATTAACATGGTTAAATTGCCTAACAACTTCCAAATTAATGTCAGTAATCCAGATAGATGGACCTCCAACTTTATACACTGGCCTTACATATTTTCCATTTATAACAAAGAATAATAAGAAACAATGTATTCCAAACTTTCTAAATATTGTGACCAGCTTGCTAAGACAATTAGTATTTGTTCGAGTGTTTTTTAGAGACTACTAGACATCGACTTGAAAGCATGGTTCAATAATTGATACGACGTTTAAACTGATGTCATTGAACAGAAATGATGACATTTTAAAAACATCCATGACAAAGTCCCTAACTTAATCCAGCGGTAATTCTCGAAGATTGTTTCTATGTTTCTTAAACAATTCCATTGCCCTTTAGATGGGGACCAACATTTGCCCTAAATGAGTCTGCAACTTTGCAGTGATATATCAACACTCCTGGCCTGTTTTGACATTGCATTCCAGACCTCAATATTGACCCTAGGCACCTTTAAATTGTCACAATTTCCTGGTCTGAGATACTTCTCCTGCAGTGGTTTAACGTTGTTGTGGGTTAACACTGAACATAGTCCTTTATTGAGAACTTCCGCTAAGTTTTCATCCACATTTGGGCCCTCTTTTTGGTGTTCAAGCAAAAAACTTATAACTCAGCAAACAAATCATCATCATCATTTGCATTGACCTCGGCAGAATCTGCATCTGGCATAATTAGCCCTGCGACATCCACATCCGAGTCGACGTCCCCTTTTTCATGCATAGTGTCCAAATCCTTTTCAAAATGACCAATGTGTGCTGATCCTGTCGAAACCACAGCTGATGTGCTTGGCATTTGGGCTTTACTAGCAACACTGGCCAAGATCTCTTCCATTTTTCTCATGCACGCATGCATTTTGGACACAACATCTGCATTTTGTGCCCACAAATGACATTGCATGGCTAATTCTTTATCCAGGGATGCCATATTGTTTGTTTGGGCAGAAATCATGTGACTTGCGCCAGTAGCAGACAATGATATTGTGTCTTCTTGTGGTAATGGTCGCCCTAGTGTAGCTTTTCCCAGCTGCCCAACATGTGCCTTGCCAGGCCTTGCATCTATGGAGGCAGCTGCTGATGGCAAACGCACTCATTTCCCCATCAAACCCGTTCTAGAAACCGTACTTACATCGTCTGTGACGTTTCCTTTGCATTTTCGACAATTTCTGAGTATTTCACTCATTAAGCCTGTCCCTTCTGGGATCTGCCTCGGGCGGTTCGCACCCTCCATTGTCTTGATGTTCAGTGAAACTCGCAAAAGTTGGGAAACTATCTTCAACACTTTGCCTCAGCAAAGGTGCAACCCAATTTGTAGAAAATTACTGCTCCAGAATGTACAAAACCGATGACTGCAAAACTTTTCCTCTGAAGTCGTAAATTAAGCTGTTAATTTTCAATGTTTTCTTCTTTAATTTGTTCCCAAACTGTATGCAGCCATTGTTCTGATCATCCATGTGACCAGCGTCATATCATGGGATCACGAGGCACTTATGGGGGAAGTGAAATGGCTACCTTTGCATACTGTTCAATAGTCGTGGTTAGTTCAAATTTACAGCAAGTTTTCACAGACGAAGCCAAAGTTTGAAGGTAATGCAAATGTCATTAGAGTTCATTGTTGCACTCACTAGAGACTGGATGGTACTGTTGTTCAAGCTTCCTGCTCGATTCTCTTAGTGAATCATGGTCAGAACTATTACAAGTTGTTCTTGAAAACCATAATGTTAGCATTGTTAGAACTGTATCTGATTCAGTCTGATCATGAGATATGCTTGTCTTTATAGAAAATGATTATACATCACATATAGGACTGACCATTTCATCGGGGAGGAAGGAGACATAATATTTTCAAGTTTAATGAGGAGCTTTAAAGATAATACAACAGTAACAAACTCCTCTGTCCAGTTTGTCAACACAAATTAACTGCAGACACAAGCAAATGCTTATTACTGTCATTCAATTGATCTATTTCTTAGCTTAATATGATCCTGAAAAGCATGGGTCAATTAATAGTTAGTATTTTAACAAGATTAGATTAAGACTAATAATAAAGAGAACTAATCTCAGTGTTCGATTCGGTCTGCTGAATATGTTTCACATAGGTGGTCCTTCCTTTTTCACTGACATCATACTCTCCAGAGTGACTTGTGTCAGTATGTTGCAAAGAATTAAATTTTCCCTCTTGCTGCTGTGCTTCTTAAAGTAAATCTCCATCAACCAGTTCTGAAATTTAGTTTTGCTGGGCTTTGCTGAAAGCTTATTGCTTCCTGAATCACCTTCAGAAATAAATCAGTCACTTGGACGCTATACAACTGAAATAATCATGTTTTGCATTTTATATATGGAGTAAAATCTAACTTCAAAGAAATGCTGCAGTTACTTTTAACAAATTTGCCAATACTGTTCTTCAACACACATCTAGCATCAGTTTGATTTACTAGTAACTCAAGTTGAATTGCATTGTTCCACTTCGTGAACTTTGCTTATGGAAATTAGCAAAGTGAGCTTACCCACAGAAGTCTTCAAAGCACATAACACATTACATCAGCTACTGTCTGCCAATTAAGTAATAAATTGTGAACTGGTGGTTGTTTATACCTGACCTCTTTACCTTTTAATTGCTGTTGTTTAAACTGCCCCAAGGATAGATTTATATGAGCCCCAATCAGGACTGTTTACCACTTATACAAGCTACATGTTATGGGCATATATTGAAGTAGTGGAGGGGGGGGGGTCTTGTTTCAAAGTTTACTGAAAATTGTATTTTTCGAAACATGGGAGTAAAAAATTCTGTTTTTAGTGTGACATTATGGCAGGTATGATCTCTTATTAGAGTGTTATCTGTTTTCTGTTTCTTAATTTGAAGGGCTTTTGCTCCTTGCTTTATTTGTATTCCATGTCATAGTTCCAGCACTGTGGTAAGTATAATGCCTCTACTGTTTGGGTTCTAGATTGTTTTGCTT
Source organism: Megalonaias nervosa (assembly GCA_016617855.1). NCBI lineage: Eukaryota > Metazoa > Mollusca > Bivalvia > Unionida > Unionidae > Megalonaias > Megalonaias nervosa. The sequence goes on from JAECUM010002373.1 coordinate 47,236, forward strand.
TGTGTGATTTTTTTTTCAATCAGAGTTTAATATGTTGCACATTGTGGGTAAGTGTGGGCATAAGAAGGCCACATGAGGCTTGCACCACATCTGCCTGTTGTGCACCAGTTGTCTGTGTATGGAGGCTGTCCACTTTGTTGTGTCTGGACAGATCAGGTGTCAGACTTAAATGCTTCTAGTCCTCCTTGTCATCATTGAATGATTCTCTTCACTCCCAGGAGGGATCTAGATCTCTTCCTGTGTTGGGAAAGACAACTGCCTCTGGGGCTGGAACACATTGCAATTTAAGGCCAAACATCCTGGATGCTCATTAAGATACCATCAGTGCTTTTGAATGAATGATCCTTGGCCTCTATCAAGGGAGGGAAAAAAAATGAGAGCAAGTTGTGCCTCCTGGTTAGGGATGTGTTATGCCCTCTCAGGCATTGAGTGACAGATAAGCAAATTGTGCTTTCCTGAGATGGAAGAACGTCAGTCTCAATCAGATAAATTTGATATGGGTTAATCCATTAGATATTCTCCATACTGGTCTTTGACTAGTCACCATTGTATAGCGGTATTTAAGCACTTGCATAAGCAACCACTTATGTGCTCTTTTTGTCAAGGCACTCATGACAGAGCTTGTTTGCCTCCACAGGTGTGTTACTTTGGAGATGTCCGAGGTTTGACTGGACCATATTAAGAACCCTTAAATGGCTGCACTGTTTTAGGCTGAGGTACTCTTCAAAGATCACATCCTCTCCATAGCATTACAAGATTTGAAGGACCAGCAATGCAGGTTCTTGGCAGCAACTCCTGGCCCATCAAAACTGGACAAGCAGTATGCATACTATGAGTGCTCTAAGGAACCTTCTCCCAAGTTCTTCCAGCAGGGAAGCCTCACAGATTCAGTTCAGAACACCCTACTGACTGCCTGACTACTAGGCATTACAGTTGAAGAGGCCAAGAAAGGACGTCATTGGATTCTTCATTCCAAGAAGAGGTAGGGGGTTGGTTGAAGGAAGTTGCACCCTCTCCAGTAGCATTTTCATCTTCACAGCATCCTGGAAGCTGTTCATCTAGCTCTCTTTTCAGGGGTTTCTTGGACATCATGGATGACATGTACCTCTCCATTCAACTTTAAAGGATAGATACCAGCTTTTTTGACAGGAACATCCTCTCCTATCATTGACCCCCTCCTTTCACCAGTCCATTCTGGCTCACTTAAGAGGTATACACACCCTTCTGTGGGAGGGAGCAGTTAAGAGGGTAGAAAATGACCAAATTCTGCGTTTCTATTCCCAGATATTTTTGGTGCCAAACAAAGGAGGAAAGTTTCAGCTCACAATCAGTCTTTCTGACTTAAACTGATTTCTTCAGATAGAATGCTTCAAGCTGGAATTTCTCTTCACTGTTAACATGGGTTTCTTGCTGTGAATCATTTACCTTTAATAGCTCCACTTCCTAATGAGACCCCAAGTCTTGGTCATATCTGCACTGGGGATGATCAAGATCAGCTCAATTAGGGCTTTATGGATTTATTTGAATTCCTGTAAAGGGAGAAGAATGGGTCAAAATAACCTCTTTTTTCTTCAGCAGCAACCAATTCCAGTGAATTATCCTCACTGTCAATAGACAGTGCTTTTCGTTCATGAGAATAAAATTCCATAAAGTTACAAGTAAGTTACAACTATTGCTACATCTTGGGCATACTTGAATCATTCCTCTTTGGATGATGTTATGGAAGTTGCTTTTTGGCAGTCTCACACTAGCTTGTCCTCCTTTTATCTTTGATTATTGTCGCACCAAAGCAAAGGCATTTTATTTTCATTGGGTCCTATAGTAACTGCAGAAAATGTGACCAACCTTCTACCAGCCTACAGTAGTGAACACTACTGCCACCAGGGAATGTGCAATTATTTTATTTCAGTTTTGTTGAAGCTATTAGTCTCCCTCATGACTGGTATATTATGCAGTACAATATTAGCAGGTAATGTATTACTTCTATTAAAATGGGTGTGGGGGGTTGAAGGGCAAAACTAATTTTAATTATGTAATATTTGTCTGCTACTATTGCAAGATTTCACTCCTCACACCTGACTGATGTCCTGTACTCATTGTAAGACTGGGATCATGTTTTTTTATTATGGCCCTCCAATTCTAATTGAAGGAGGGAATAATTAGCTTGGACTGGGCACTAGGAGTGATGGTAAAGGAAAGAGTAGTAGCAGGTGAGTGTTACATAATTAATAGTAGTTTCACCAGCCTAAAAAAGTATATTTCAACTGTTTAATAAAAACTACATAGGAATTCTTGTAACATTATTATTTAAAAAATAAGTGCATCATGAAACAATGTGGCCTTTAAAAACCTGTGTGTGAAACATATACAGCCTTGCTTCTAATGAACAGAATTATGTTTTATGAAATCTTATTTTTGTGTATTTTTATTGAAAGGATAATGTCAGTTTTTAATAGTGTTCATTCAGTATTCTAGTTTGCTGACTTCGGTCTGCATGGTAAATATGAACAGATTCCTATCATTTAAAAAAGAACAGCACCTGAATTTGATGTGAAACTAACTAAATGTATCATATGATTATAGAGCACTTTATTCCAATAACACCTGTAAGTAACACAGAGTTATTATGATGCAGCATAAATTTATATTTTTTTGATGATCAAATGTATACATTTATTGACTTCAGATCTTTAGTTTCATATTAATGACTTGTTCTGAAAAAGAACACAACTACTACTATTACTACAAACAAGAGACATCTTTTAAAAATGAGAACAAAATTATAAAGCTAATTTTGGTTTATACTGCATACAAACCATTATGATATTAATTTGAATGTACAGGAAGAGATGAAAAATTGCAATAGAGTGATGAAGGATAGAAGAACACAAGAAGCTTATCTAATAAAAATTTCCAAAAGTAATCTTTTTTGACAATAAAGTTTCCAAATATAGGATGGGGGCCCTCAGTTTTATTGTTGAGATTGTAACTGGGTGCACTTGGGCCTCATGTTATGGTAGTCTTTTAATTGTTATCTTAGTTCAATGTAGATTTTCACTTTTTTTTCTATCTTCAGCCTTTCAACTGCCTTTGAAAGTTTCTTCAGATAAGCCAACAGAGTTAAAGCCAGAACATTTGGAGTCTGTTTTCCAGGCTTTGTCTGAAGACTTGCCTTTACTTAATAAGTGTTTTCAGAAGGCCAAATTGCCTTTCGTCAAGATAAAAAAAGTTGATTACACCAAAGGGGATGATATAACCTTTACCTGTGAAGTGGAAAGTGAAGAAGAACTGGACAATTTTTATTTGGCAAGTAAAGCAAAGCTCACATGTAAAGTGCTTACTGAGTATGCTTTGGCAACTGGCATTGGTATTTGGGCAAATCTTAAATTTGCTGATAATCTCGTATTGTCCTTGGAGCTGGAGAAGGCAGACTACCACAAACATATGTTTGTCATGTGTCAAAATGACAATGATAGGTAAGTTATATCTTCATGTTTTCAGAAAGAGAACAAAAATTATTGATTAATAATTTATAAATTCCTAATTACTGTCATTACCTAAAGTTTTAAGAAACTGTAAGATTTCCAAAACCCTTATTATTTTATCAGACATATTTTGACTACACCCAAAGATTTTTGATAGGTATAGTTGATGATTTTATTCTTGACCGTTTTTTTGGATATACCGAACACAATTAGTTGACATTTGTTTTAAGAAACAAAGGTAATTTAATTCCTTATGGCACTTTGTATTTTAAAAATGAAACTATGACAGTGTGCACTGCCAATAAAAGACTCTTTGTAGTTGATTCTTCAAAAATATCAAGGATAGTTTTACATGTACAGTGTATATCTTTTGGAAAAATGTCAGAAAATTATGATGCCTTAAGTTTTTGTACTGTATCTAGTTATCATTTTCAAATTAAACATTAATGGATGAGCATGATAAAACAAATTCACATTGGCTGTAGTTACTAGAAGTTAAGTGTTAAGTTCATCTGGCCATAAGGCCAAGTGAATTTATGGTATTGCTCTTGGTGTATCTTCATTGTCTACCATCCATAATGCATATTAGCAATTGCCATTTTCATCTACCTCGCAAAAACTGTTGTACATATTTCAGCATAATATGGCAGAGATTATTCAGGCATGAAGAAATTTTTCAAGTTTGTAAACATGCTGATCTGCCATCAAATATGGCTGGCATTACCAAAAATAGAAAAACATTTCAAATGATTCCTTTTCAGAAATTACTTAAGAAAATTTGACCAAGTGTTACAGAAAGCATAATACAATGAAGAACTGGCATGAAGGGCTTTCAGATATTTAGACATGATGGTGATTTACCACTAAATATGGCTGCTGTTAGTGAAACCAAAAAATTTAAACAACTTTATCTCAAAAACCACTCAAAAGAATGGGACTAAAAAAGGTCTTTCAGATTTGTACAAGTGATGCCACTCCACCTAGATATATGGCCACCTTTGCTAACATTCAAATCCTTTGAACTATTTCTTTGAATTTGATAGAAAGCATCTATGCAGATAATGCAAATCTGCCATCAGATATAGCCATTAAGATGAAAAATACTTTTAATGACTTCATTTCAAAACTGCTAAACAGAAATTTACCAAATGCAAAGAAAAACATTCAAGCTCAAAGGCCTTGAATTTGATTGAGATCATGCCAGTCCACCAGACATAAAAACAACATTTAAGCTAAAAAAAACCACTCAGCAATTCAACATTCCTATTAATGTGCTGCAGTACATAATTCATGCAACAAACATGCTTTGCATCAACATTTTTCAAGCTGACATACTGAAATCAAAGGGTTGACATATAAAATATTTATTTTTTTCACTGTCAAGAAAGACATATTTTGCACAAGTTTATGAAATTCATTTCATATGCATTCCATGCAGATTTGTGGTCAGGTAGATTAAGGTCATGTGCATACTTTGAATGTGGAATAAGCACCAGTTCATTTGGACAAGTCACATAGAGTGGTCATGTTATGCAGACAAGTGTGATAATGTTATTTTGTGTATGCAGATTGTGGAATACAGAAATTTATTTAAAAAGATGATCAGATACAGAAAAGCAAAAATGTGCATATATTTTGTCTGTAACTGAAGTGACTGAAATAAATCTGCAAACTATTGCCCAAAATAAGTGAAGATAAATAGAACATGTTGGTTAGTTTTGGCATAGTATGAAATGGAAATATTTCAATGTATCTGATCAATTGAAATTTATCCATATACAGGTTAAGGCTATGGTTGATGTTAGGAATTACCAATGAAGCCAAAAATATCTGAATCTGAGTTGTTGTTAATGAATAGATTTTGTGTCATAATTATTACAAGATTGTTAATGCATATCAAACCATTGGGGTTTTTTTTGGAAGCAGTGGCAAACACTTCAAGGCCTGTGCTGTTGTCCATGGTCTGATCAGCAGAACTTCTCCATCTCTGCAGGGATGTGGTACTGGACACTTCCAAGGTCTTAGTAGACCACAGAATGAATGTTCAGAATAGTTCTAAACTAGTCTTTCATAGTTATGAATGTTCTGCAAAAGGGTGCAGTGGAGATGGAGTTAAATGACCAATCTCTGGATTTCTCTTCCCCAATTTTCCTGGCTTCCATAAAGGATGAAAATCTCATTGAATTATTGACTTTCCTCCCTAAACAAATTTCTGCTGGAGGAGTCATTCAGGATGGAGACCACAGCCTTAGTGTGGAATGACGTAAGACCTGGCAATTGGGTGGTCTCCATGGATCTTCAGAACATGTACCTTCACATCCCTATCTTTCCTCTACACAAGAAGCACCTCAGATTTAATTTGGCATGGGAGGTCTTCAAATTCCGAGTCCTGCCATTAATTCTAGGCTCTACACCCATAGTATTTATGAGGGTCATGGGAGGGTTGGCCATTGGGTATCCGAGAACAACCAACATTTTGATGATTGGTTGATCTATAATGGTAGTCTAGAGTCCCTAATACTAGACCTGTCTCATTCTTGGTCCATATATAGTGACCAGACTTGGTCTCCTACCCGACTTAGAGTAATTGGAGCTTATCATTTAGTCTTCATAGGAATGAATTTTCTAACAAAAATGAGGGTCAGTCTGGGTTCCTGTGGACAGAACAGTCAAGATCCTGTCCCTGTTAGAGATACTGAGAGTAAAAACAGAGTTGTCAGCTCATCTTTTTCTCTCTGCTGGTAATCTTGAATGCCACAGCTGACTGAGTTCCCCAAAGCAGACATCACTTGCATCTGCTCCAGTTTCTACTTGCAGCAGCTTGTAAACCACACAATGACCCAATGAATGCTCTGATTTCTCTGGATTGGGATTTCCACCACCATTAAAAAAATTGGTGGGCCAATCAGGATTGGTTTCTGGGCCAAAGTCACCATGCACCCCCCCCCCCAAACACAATTCTTACCTGTTTGTAGACAAGTCAGAATCAGAGTATGATACTCATGTCTTGCCAGAGGGTCTGATTTTTAAGGATTTATGGTCTTGGGAAGTATCTATCCATCCATATCAACAATTTGGAAAAGGGGGCTGTGTTGTTAGGGCTTTAGGAGTGCATCCAGCAAATAAGATGTCACTGCATGATGGTCTCATCTGACAACACGTTGGTGGCAGCATATCTCAGGAGACAAGGAGGCACAAATATACCTTCTCACTGCATGGAGATTTGGAATCTCCTTTGCAGAACAAAATGTTCCATTGAGTGTACCACATCAGCTGCAGAAAGAACATTTTGGCAGACAGTCTGTCAAGGAAAGGGAAGATAGTTCTTATGGAATGGTGTCTTCACCAATCCATAGCAGACAACCTGTTCGATCTTTAGGGAACCCTTTGTGGACTTCTTTGCCACCTAGCTGAGCAACAAACTTCCCATTTATGTTTCCACAATCCCCGACCAGAGGGCCTGGGCATCAGAGCCTGAAGTGGGATCGTCTGTTTGTGTTTCCACCCATCAGGATGATCACACAGGTTCTTCACAGTCAGACTAAATGACTTAGCTCATTTTTATTGCCCCTCTGATTGTGGTTCATCCTTTCATCTTGATCTCAATCTGCAGCTGAACCATCCCTGGACCTTAGAGGTGGGACCTTCTTTTGCAGCTCAGGGGTTCTCTCTTACATGACAGCCCCCAAGAGTCTCTACCTTCACAGTTGGCACATCTCAAATGATCACTGTTATAGAAACATTTTTGAGCCAAGTTGCCAAGTGCATCAAACAGTGTAGGAGAAGATCAGCCTCTGAGGTATATGATGCCAAATGGAAAAATCTTTGTGATTGGTGTAGTAGAAAACATGTCAGTGCTAGCTGTCCTTCTGTGAGTGCATTGGCCAATTTTCTTCTCTTCCTTTTTGAAGAGAAACAATACTGTTTCTACAATTAAGAGCTACTGAGCAGTCCTTTCCAACACACTTAAATTTTCAAAGTGCCCTGCCATCGGGATGGATTCTTACTTAGCAGACCTAATCAGGTATTTCAAATTGCAAAAACCATAGTGTCATTCTCACATTCCTAAATGGAATCTCACTTGTGTCTTGTGGTCTGTAAATAATCTATGCCCCCCCTCCACCAAACCTTTAGGTGAAGCATTCTTTGAGTGTCATACCCTCAAGATGGTTTTCTTTCATGCTTTGGCATCAGTGAGATGAAGGAGCAAGCTCCATGCCCTATCCATACAGCATGGCTGTATGCCTATCTAACTCGTTCATCTTTGGAGGATTTGATGAGAGTCATGTTTTGGCACACTCACACTACTTTCTCCTCTTGTTGCCTTCACTCATTAGCCCATCAAAGGCATTTTCTCACTGAGCCCAATCATCATTGCTCAAGAAGTGGTTCATATAGATTCCATCCAACAGCATACTCCTACTCCCCTGTGAGAGTAAATATTCCTTTTGTTTGTTTTTTATTTGCCAGTTTTTGGATCATCAAATCACCCACCAAACTAACAAATTTATCTATGCAATAGCAATAGGTATGATATTAAAATGTAGTGGGAGAGTGTGAAACTAATTTTAATGATGCTATACTTACCTGCTGATGTTGCCAGATTACCTTCTCCTCCCTGCACTGATATCCCACATTGGGCTGCTCCCTCAAATATATGAGGTTTTCCTTCATGCATGCCCAATGTATGGGGCACTCACACAGGGGTCTCTTCATTGTTCTCAAAGACTCTGGTTCACACTAATAGGACAGAATTTCCACCATTCTGTCAGGTATTTTCCTCTCAGAAAAGTACTAACTATGTAATAGCAGCAAGTAAGTATTACTTCATTAAAATTAGTTTTACCCACCACCACCACCAAAAAAATAAAATACAGATTTTAACAATGACCTTTCACCAGAAAACTTCTTATGGTGTCCAGTTCATTCTAAAAAAAAAGACCCATTGCAATCTGACTCTCAGTATGGCCACAATGATGGCCAATTTGATAATATTGTTTTTACTACTCCTTCCAAATGGATTAGCCATATCAACATGGAGTTTACATCTAGAGACTTCTTTGACATTTACTTGGTCCTAAGTGAAAATGGTGCCAGCCTTGTATCCAATATGGCAGCCATGATGGCTGTCTTCAAAATATTCTTGTCATTACTACTCCTAAATGAATGGTGATATTGACAAAGGCTTCTAATGATGTCTACTTGGTCATAAAAAAAATTGTGCGAATCTGACATCCAGTATATCTGCTACAGTGACTACTTTGAAGATCTTGTTATTGCTGAAGAATATCAGAGTAAATTTCAGCACTCAGTAGTTAAAATGAAAAAATGATCTTATCTTGAATTCCTGGAAATTCTTTTTGGCCTGCAGAGGGTTAGTCCCATCAAGGAACTTTTCTTGTGGGGTTAGTACAATCTTTGCTTTATAAAGATTTGATATGCAGTTAATGCATGTATAAATTACCTCAAAAACACTGTTGTCAACACTACCAAATGATAGGATCAAATAATGCTGTTCTGACCTTTAACCTTTAGATGTGCCTAACTGTATTTAAATTTGTTTTTAGCTCTGTTGGTCATTGACCAGAAGAGCTTATGGGAAAGTCTGTTGTTTGTAGTCCATCCATCCATGGCAGATTGTGATGAAATGATACACCTCTGCCACATATTGATATAATACATGATACACAGCCTATGTGATATATTATAGATGCTGAAAGAGTGAAAACCAACAAGATTTGTAAAATTCAACAAATAATTTATTTCCTTAGCATACAAAATGAAAACTAAATAGTCCTAACAGTTCCATCACAAATCTAATAGTATCGAGTATTGCGAATGAGTTCCAGTGGTGTTCTGAATGAAGTCCCATCTGTTGTACTGATGTGCCAATAGTCTGGAATAGTTTAATATGCTAACAGTCTTGATGTGCCATGATGACATAATCCAAAATGCCTTTTATTGAATTCACAGTAGTTCCATAATTGTTATTTTATCCACAAGTCTAGCAGCACTTTGTAATTCCAATGAATAATTGAAATAAATGAATCTTCTCAAAGAATAATTGAACACAACTAAGTGATTCCACTAAGACTGATGTTTAAGCTAAGAATAACAAATTCTCAGGAAAACATTGCTTAATATGAAAAACTAAGGTGCAATTTCAGAACAATTAACAGCTAACCACTCAGTAATTAAGTCATCTGGTTTTCCTAGGGGGAAACCCATAACCTGAACTAAAATTTGTCAACAAGATTTCTTCTATAGCTTCAAAGGTTATAAGGCCACAAAGCATGCTTACTCCAATTTAAGTAGAACCCACTATCATGTAGCTATGTAATGTGTTTAAAAACGACCCTTAAAATCTCTTATCGTAAAAATATACACATAATATAGATGTACGTAGCAATATATTAATCAAATTTCATAGTCTATTCATTTTTAGAAGTTCTGTCAGTGGTGGAATGATGCCATGTTTTATGTGTTGATTTGGTTTCATTTCTAATGAATAGATTACAGACACAGATTTATCATCCTTTCATTTGCCATTCTCAATCTGCTGCATTTGATCAGGTGCAGGACTCATCTTGTCACCATGCCCTTTGTTTTGCACTGCATGATTGTTTCTGAATCATATTACCAAATTTGTGTCTTCACGAAATTTTGGAAGGCATTATGGTGTTCTTTTCAAAACAGAAGAAATAGTCCAATTTTCTTGTGCAAAAGGAAAATCTTGGCTAGAACAAGTCTGGGTGTGGTAGTGGAGATGATTAACAACCAAAATCCATCACATTTTACATCCTGCAGATGCAAAACAACAGCCACAGCCACAGGCATGCATTTCTGCCAGTCAAACAAGGAAATTGTTGACAGCACCCACTCCCCTTCAGCAAATCAAGAAGGTGACTAATCCGTGCAGCTTGGAATCTGGCCTCTTGCAGATTCTGTGCTAATTTTTTAAAACAAATTGGCACATTCAGTAGTTGATATATCAGAGTAAAAGGAGATGTTACAAACTTGTTCCCTATATACAATTTAAGTGCTATAGAGATCACTCTTGCATGAAGTTTCTCTGTTGCTCTAAATGGACTGTCAGTACTTCCACTATGTCACACTGAATACACCACAGTTAGTTTTGGTTGGTGGTTATTGTTTTACTCTGACCTTGAACAAACAGTAACCACCAATAAGTATTAAATGTAACATATCTTTCTGTTTGACACACTGGAAGTGTGGCCCTCAAAGTTGATACAAGTAAATGAGATGCAAAGCAGTAGAGAAACCAAAGGTAATTTGGTTATTAAATAATCAGTAAAACACTTAAGTCATACATGGGGAAAAAATCTGGAATGTATTCTTTATTCTGAACTATGTTATCAGTGGCTGAATGTGATAAGGGATAAAATAATCAGAATGGAATGTGCGGGAGTGGGCTGTAGGACATAATTCAAGCTATGCAAGTTAGTCATCATGTGTTTGTTAATTTGTAGAAGACAAGTAGGTTTTGTCAATAGTTCTCTTATTTATCAACTGAAATGAGGATTTCTTGCTATGACTGTCTCATATGAATTGCTCAGTTAAATGAATGAAAGGAAAATGACTAACAATTATTCATGAATTCTGAAGATTGAAGTAACTTGTAAAGGGAAAGTATCATTTTCTTTTCAATTCTTCACCTCCTGTATTAATATGGATATTGATATGGAAAAAGTACATGTATTGATATATATGTATCATTTAATCATTTCACCTCTAAAGCCATCTTGAAAATCTTCTTATCACAACTTCTCTTGAATGGAAAGTGATACATACTTGGGAGTTGCCACAAGAAGACATCTGATGATGTCTATTTTGTTCTAAATAAAAATGGTGCTGATCAGACATTTAATATGGTCACCACAGCACCTTGTATATATACTGTCATGCCTATAATATTGAAACTTGGTGAGAGAATGCATTTTGATGGATACTAGTTCCCCGGTGGACTGCAGGCCCTGCACCTTGCTGATGATGACGCTTTTAAATGGCTGGGCATGCACTGCACACGATTAAAAAAACCCACTACAGTCACCCACATCACAAATGTAGGTCACTGACCCATATTTCATTGATAATGGTTAAATTTTGTATTTTAAATTTATTTCTTGAGCTGTCTTCATCCTAGAATTGTGAAACTATAAGATTGTTATGTATTTCTATTATCACCACACCTTTACAAGAAAGAAAGGCAGTGTGAAATGCAGTTTTCATTTTACTGGCTTATTTTAAGTTTTTATGTTTGGCTCATAACCATTTTTTGTACCCTATATAATATATAATGTTGTACCTGGAATCATGAACTTGGTGAGGGCATGCATCTTGATGAGTAGGACCCTACCCTTATCTCAAAAGTATGTTACTGTGACCCATATTTCATGCTTCATTATATTCAGTCTTGATCACTGTTCATGCCAGAATCATCAGACTGGATTTTGCTTGACTATTAGAACCATACCCATACAGCAAAAGAAAGTCACTGTGTCCAACCATTTCACATTTTACTGGCATATGTAAATTTTTTGCATTTTCTCATGGCCACATAGTTTTTTTACATCATGTATGCTGTTATTATACCTTGCATCATGCAACATGGCGAGAAGATGAATCTTGGTGAGTACTATACCCACATATTGAAAGTAGGTCATTGTGACTGATATTTCATGTTTGACATCAGTTAAATTGGGTTTTGTACTGTCATGCTTGAATCATTCAGCTAGTTCATTGTATATGTCTGTCTTAGTACCACTTATACGAATAAGGACATTGACCTAAACATTTTTTCCTGGCTTAGGTAAAAGGTTTTGCATTCAGCTCATTGCCCCTCTAGATTTTGCATGCTTTGTACATACAGTCCCCCCCTAGAATCACAGGGGGATATATCTTGATTGGCACTACCACCTCATTTTAGTATTAGGTCATGATAACCCATAGTGTATGTTTCATTGACTTGGGTTAAATTTTGATGTTCATTTTTCAGGCATTGTTCATACTAGAAACATGACATTGATGAAGTACATCACCATTGTAACAAAAGTAGCTCAAGGTTAAATTTTGTGTTTGATATTCATTATTCTGACAGTGCTCTAGGTAGGATCATGAAATTGACGATGATATGCATCTCTGTTAGCGCCACACCGTTAAAGCATACAAGCTCCTTATGACATGTATTTCTTATTTACATGGTTAAGTTTTTGCATTTAGCTTATGACCACATAAGTTTTGGGGTTTTTAAATGCATATTATCCTAACTAGACTCACATAACATGGTGAGTGGATGCATCTTGACAAGTTCTACAGCTTTACTTCAAAATGAGGCCTCTGTGAGCTATTTTTCATGCTTCATTGAGATACGTTTTACGCTTTTCTTTTACATTTATACCCACAGGTACCCTGTATTATCCTAACATACTCAGAATCCCCATTCTGACCAGCATAGATAAATTAGTGGGAATAAATGTTTTTTTTTCAGTGGTAGAATTTTTGCAAAAATGTAGAGTGTTTGTTGTAATTGGTTATCCTCAAGAGGTTAACTGTGTATTGGACATGTGAATTGGTGTTGGGAATTAATGAGTGCTGCATAATATTCATGGGAGGTCTCATCGATAGTGGTTAATTAAGTAATTATTTATGCTTCCACTATGCTTGGTTGGTTGGTAGGTTTGGTGCTTTACAGTGCAGAAACACCAGTAGGTTATGTAGTGCCAAGGAAACAAGAGTAAAGTTCCTTGTCCAGGACACACCATGGTAGCTGACCCAGGCTTGTCCCAGTGGTAGGATTCAAACTTGTGCCCTTTCGGTCATGAGTCTGGCACACCTAACCACTGAGCTACCATGGCTCCATCACTTTACTACTGGCTGTTACTTAAAGGTTGCTCAAAGCTTGTGACTTTCACACATTAACTGGCCTCTGTGGGTGGTCAGTGATAGTAGCTTTAGAAGCAGATTTTAAGGACAGTCATTAAAAGAATAAATCATACAAAAACAATATCAAACTGTCAGGTTTTATTAATTCATTATAGTATCACTGCAGAGAATGTTTTTCTTATGTAACGTTTGTGAATTGCCAAGTGATAAATATGTTTTATTATGGCATTTTTTAAAATATTGACAAAATGAAGATGCTATCAGAACAGGCTGGGAAATAAAATTTATAGCAAACTTTGTCAGAGGATCGGAGCTAACCACTGCCACAGATTAGGGAAGTCCCTTTTTCAAGGTGTTCCCAGTATGTGGGTGTGTATATATACATGTCCAAATTTCGCAGTTCACATACATTCACTCTAAACCCGTCCCCAACACACACACACACACACACACACACACACACACACACACACACACACACACACACACACACACACACACACACACACTACCTCTAGACTTACTTTTAGAGTTTAATGGCACAGTAGTATACACAGTTTTGATTGATACAGTACTTACACTGTATATTTAATTCTAGCAGGGAGGAACATGTGAGCAGCCTGAAAAATGTGAAGCCAGTGGGATCATTAACTGCAAAAGAGACTTGGAGAGATGTCAAGGAGACTCATGAGACCAACAAGGTAAAAGATGATCACCTCATACAGCAAAAATCCTAAAAACTCTGAACTTGTAAAATTGTAATTTCAGGACATTCTATAAATTCTTTTTGGAACTTCAAACATTTCACAGGACATTGAGCTGTATATTGTGCATGGAAAATTCCCTTGTTGTTGCAGGTCTGTGAATCAACTTAATATCTTTGTTTCTGCTCATTATCCCAGACTTGGTGTAGGTACATGTTGAGATATTTCTTGGGAGTATTACTCTTGGCAAAGTTTTCTGTTCATTTAGGGAATTCAGATGGTGATTTTAAGGTCAGACTTGGTTCATGAATTTATCTTTTGCATAAGCAGCAGGGGGGCTGAACAGACCAAACATTCAAGACCTTATTTTGCAAAAACAAGGCCTGTAACAAAATTGTACACTGGTAGGATGTGCAACCAAACATGAGACCTTATTTCATGAAAATAAGGCTTATAATAAAACAGTCCACACAAAGTCAGGGAGGCTGAAGCAATGATGCAGCCAGTTCTGTAATAACATTTCAGGAATTGCGAAAAATATCACCCCAAAAATTTGGGAGATGAATCAGCATTATTAACCGAACCTTCACACTGGGGTAGCGCTGATGGGTGATATAATTAAAAAGTTGTTATATCAATAATAATGAGTGGTTCTGCACTAACTATGGAATCACACAAATCTAAACTAGCTTGACAATGACTAGAGGCAATTAAGAAATATTTCCCCATCTGTGATTCTGTCAAACAGCAACTACAACAGCATCAGGAGCTCAAGTAGAATTTGCAGAAGTGCTGAGGAATTATTTAAGCTAGTCACAAAAGCGACTATGGGTCTTCTTCCATTGCTGGAACAAACTGCTAAAGCAACTGGGAAAATGGCAGAAAGAACCAAAGTGACTAAAAAGATTCAAGAGATAGCTGCTGCTCAACCACATTTATTAGAAGGTATCAACCAGGCTCGTGTTGAGCTCAGTGAAGTCGAGGATCTGATTACACCAGAAACAGAAGATCAGTCACCAAAAGTTAGAACTGAAATTGTGGATAAATTTACTGAGAAAGGTATTGCAGCTATCGGGGATAAAAACAAAATACCTGGAATTGCTGCATTTGGGTGGAATCAAAAAAGAAGAATATGTAAAACCTGAATATGTTAAAAGTCTAAAAAGTCATGTTGATTGACCTACATATGTTTATCGCATTATTCCGGTGCTAAACAAGTCAGAGATGACGACGATGATTTAAAACTTTTTAGCCAGAAAGAACATGAATATGTTGCAAAAGTACAACAGGAAGGGAAACGAAAACAAGAAGAAATGAAGAGTAAACTTGAAAAGGCAGCAGAAGAAAGGAGAAAATCAGGCATAAAAACAAGATCTGAAACAAGGAAGGAAAAAGCAGAAGCTGTGTGAGACGAAAGAACTGGAGGCCGTCTTACCACTCGAGGGAGTGGCATTAGCACTCTACATGATAAACTTTGTCCCAATAATGTCCTCGCTGATGTTGATCGACCAGAAATTCTGATTGGTGAAAGACAAGCCAGCAATAATTCCCTGAAATCATCAATGAACCAGCTGCTGTCTGTGATTATTTATAGGTGGTGTCATGGATACCATTGTTTCTTGGGCACTAATTGATAAGATTGACAATGATTACTACAGTGATTGATCAAATGGATCAGCAATAACAAAATAACATGATCATATGCAATGCTTAATGTGGAACTATGATGGTCAGGGTGATAAATTCACAATTTCCAACATACTAAGTTATCTGTGGAGATGGACTCAGTGATGTTGTTCAAGGTCTATTCAGAATGGTAGCCCGAAAGGCTATCCTGATTGCAAAGCAGTTAGGAATAAAAGCCATTGATGTTGTTCATGACAAGGCTATTGGCACCATTGGTGTTGTTGCTGATAAAGCATTCTCAGCAATCAAACAAAGTATTGCACGATTAATATGCAGCAGTCTGACTGCAGCCAGTAAAACAAGCTGCAAATGAATGGCTGGAAGAATTAGCTGGCATGCTACTGACAAAGCAACAAGCTGCTGAGAGAGAAAAAAATATAACCGCAAGTCTGATAGCAAGAAGTGGTCTGACTCGACGTCATTTTAAATAATAAATATAACAAAATGTTCAAATGTGTATCTAATCCCATATTAGACATAGACACACCCATCCTGAAGGATAAATCTGTGTGTAATTATCAGAATTGTTCTCATGATGCATGCATACCTGACACACGTGGAAGAATCAAACTACAAGTTCAAGATACAAGCAGATTTTTCTTGCCCACTGAGGCATTCATTGAGATCGAAGATCAACTTTTAAAAGCAGATAGATTGAGTTGATTTTGTTATGAATGGTGTTATGGCATTGTTTAACAGTGCCACATACATGATTGACAGAAAGAATATTTAATCATGTCTCAGAAACATTGACGTTGCTACGACAGTTATTGGATTAGTATGATAATAAGGGATGATTATTCACAGTCTGCTGGTCCGTCAGTGTTTGCCAAAGATACCACTGATTACACCGAGAACCATAACATAGCAATGAACACCGCTTGAACTGAAGTTGCATCGATGAATGAAAATTTCAACCAGGGATTCACATCACATTGATCGCTGTTAAACAGTGATGAAGAATTTTCATGAGCAATTCCACTATTACACATCTTTGGATTTTGCAGAAATGCTAGAAAAGTTATTTGCAGTGCTAAATACACAGTTGTACTTGTTTGAAAAGTGACAGACAATGATGCAATCTGGCGTTCAGATACTGTTGATGCTGGTAAAGTAAGACTTACAAAACTTTCGTTGTGGATGCCAACAATGACACCGTCATTGACTGAAGAATATCAGCTGCTCTCTTTCATGGATAGCAGCAGCAGATCAGTGTTGTCATGGTTGACAATGACCACAGACAGTATTGAAAGTAGTGTTGCTGGGTTATTCACATGGCAGATAGCATCACAACAGAGAGTTTCAGCAACACCACATGTATTCATAGTGCTTCCAGATAATGCCAGAGTAGATTTATAGGAGCGGACCCCAGTGGTATCTGACACACGTAGGGTTAGTGAAGTTTCTCTGAGGATAAATGGTCATCAAGAACCATATGAAGAAGTGTTATTGAATTTTGATAACAATCTTGCTGCACATGCACATCATTGTTCAATGACATTCATGGGGCTTTATCAGAAAGTTGATTCTGGATTGCAGATATCTCAGCTGGATTTCACAACATTATATCCAATCTATTATTTCTTGCTGGAACACTTGGATTTGTTCAGACAATCCTTTGCTGACATACATTTTTGAGCTCGTGTATCACGGCTGCCCGCTGTTGGTTATAGAGCCATCACTGGTATACTATCAGATAAACAATGCTGCTCGAAGGTGTTAGTGGACAAATGAGGGTCGTTGATGCACTTGTGGAAAACATGTAATTCGATCACAAATGATTCGAAATTAAATCATAGATAATGTTGTATAAATGTCATATTAACACGTCAGTGTTACTCTGACACCTGGTCAGATTAAAAAGTTACCATCAGCATCAAAAAAGAATTCTGGTATAAAAATATTGCTGAAATCAATGGCATTGCAAGGCCCAAATATATTATCACTGACAGAATGTCAGCTCAGGCACTTCAGTGACGCTAGGAAATCAAAGATTGGTATCAGACTTGATCTTTCTGCAAATGCGATCAAAACTACAATAAAGACTGGTATATTTCCACTTCTTGCAGCTATATACCAGCACTGATTGCTGATGCAGCTCTAGCTGTTGCAAAAGCAGCCGCACTTGGTGCCATTGGAACAGCTGCCAGGATGGCATTGAAGAAAGCAACAGAACAAAGTCTAAAGACCTCAAAGGATCTAGCAGATCAATCTGGTATTCAGCATTACACAAACACATTAACAGATCCACCTATATGCGGACCAGAAGCACTTGCTGTACTTGATGCTATATCAAGGTCATCAGAACATAAAGCTGTGCACTCGTACACTAGCAGTTGTTTTAATCAGGTTAGGAGTTTATAATGGTATATATTTATGGAAGATCTCTAGCTAGAGTTAAGAAACCTGGTCCTTGATTTGTCAAAATATGCAATACAAGATGAGCTTGCTGATCTTATGAACCTTGCTGGGGTTAACAAGGATGAAGTAGTTGTTTTTCAGGATCAATATGGATGGTTAAAGACAAGCAATATTAGGTGTATTATTATTGTCTAGCGAGTTTTAGGCACTACTGTCAATAATATCCCAGTATTTACTGAATCTGGGAAAATCGGAAGCTCGAGTGTATCAATCATGACGATCAGAAATGAGATCAATAAACATGTTGCTAAACCGGTGATACAGTGACTGGTGAACTCTACATGAACAAAAATAGAATTGTTCTTATTTAAGAACCAGTATCAAATGATGACCCTGTAATGAAGAAATACGTGGATGACAGAGACACCTCAGTCAGCGATAAATTAACCACGTTGTAATCTCAGTATGGTAGACACATTGTAGTGGTTCAGGATTTCTGCAGAACCAACTTTTGGAGACTCAATAAAACTATCAAAGATTTCTTTGGAGATTCAATAGTCATCAGTGTTAAAGTTGCTGAAATTAACACAAAACTCGGTGAACTAGTCAGCATTCAAGAGTCAATCACAATAATCAACAAAACTCTTGCAGATGTATCTAGCAGAATCCCTGATAACACTGAGCATGTTGGAAAGATTGAGGCTGGTGTAATTCATGCAACCCCATTCATCAAGGTGGTATACACAGTAAATTCTGGATCAACAACGTAGTCAAAGCAAAATAACACAAACATACTGCAGAGGTCGCTGGCATGTACAGGCTCTCAGTTTTCAGCTCTGTGAAATTTAGGATAATTATGATGTATCCATGGTGTCATTCATCCGATAGATTTTCTGGAACCGTGTCAGTCATTTTAAATCAAAATACTGAGGAAATATTCATATTGAATCTCGAAGACAAATGTTAACTGCAGCGACATATTGGTGGTGTCTGGAATTTGTTGCAAAAATGCCTTAATTGATTACTTCATTCATATAATGAGTTACAATATGGATCTTCATGATCTCACACAGTCCTTCAGGTATGAACAAGCATGTTCATGGCAGGCATTGCTGAAAAATATCATCAATGTGCACACATAAAAAAAATAAATACCACAGACATATGGTTATTGACAATGTTGTATGCATGGTGTCCACAGTAGTTGCTGGAACAATGACGTTAATCAGTACATTATCAGCAACATATGTGATAATGCCAGTGATAGGAATCGGCATTGCCATTATCATTGGTGTTGCTGGTATTCTTAACATCATTTCAAAGAAACTATCAACATGTGTGGCTGATAAATTACATGAACACACAGAACTATTATCAAAAGCAATGCATGCGCATGCGCAACTATCATCAGTGATATTGTCAGGGTTATCAACAGCGTAATATTCAATTATGAGTTTATTGCAATGAGCAATATTTATCATAACATGCATGAGTCATTAATGACTCCGATGTTGGCAACATTGACAAGCGACCAACAGTTGCCACCACCAAATTTAGAAACTGTGTAAATAATAATTACCATGAAATAGCAGCACAACAGATCGCAAATACAACACTGCCAACAGCCATGATAGTATCAGCAGCATCAACACAGCCGGAATATGATATTAGTTTTCCTACCCTGGTAAAAGCACCACCAGGATCCTCTGGATATCATGTTGGCATTATTGCGAGTTTATAATAGTTGGCCAAATATTAGAGCAAAATCATTTGGTGGATTACCCGCCAACAATTCAATAGTATTTGTGTGGAAAACAAAAACTGATGGAAAACACGACTGGAACGTCGTTGGAATACCTACAGGAAGTTATCAAATCAAGCAGATCAACCATGAATTTCAACGTAGAATTAAATCTATCACAGGAGGAGAATCAAAGATCACATTAACGGTACATGAGCCAGCACTTGGTGACACCATTGAAATAGCAACACTAGATCACACCATTAATATATACCAAGCATTGATCAGAGCTGTGTTGGGATGGCCAATAACACCACCACCACCAACAACAATACCACCACAACCTCAATAATCTGATTTTATAACAACCAACAAAGTGTTTATAAAACTTCCAGAGTATAGAACAATGTCATTATGGAAAAACCTTCCTATTTATGTTCCATTTACTGCTGACAGTAAAAAATATGCCATTGGGACATTTGTTGATATTGTTTTAACAGAAAAGAATTCAGACAGGCACGAGAGGGAGGTAGGTCCTTGATACAATTCGTTGAGGAAATAACACTCGAGTATAATTGCACACTTGATAAATTATGATGGTGGTTTGAGGGTTACATATATGAATATCCAAATGATGATCTTAAATGGGAAATCATCAGAACAATGCAACACTTAAATCAGGTATAATCTGACGTCAAATTCTATCATGAATCTGTGATACAGACAGTAATTCATCAAGGCAGCAGCATGCATATAGAATCAATGTTTCGGAAAGATCCCCCATTTGACAAAATTTCAGATAAAGAAACATGAAAGAAAATTTTCTCTCTTATATTAAGTGGATTTACTATCATTCAGGCTAAAATGGCTTGTCATTGATGCTATGCAAATTGATCCAGTTATTGATGAATATTTTTCAAAGATCACTGTGGCAAAGAAAAAATAAAAAATGTATCTTCACCAATGATTCTCAAACACAACAATGATCCAAATGGTAGTGGTCATCATATATTGCCAGGTATAGCCAACATCACATTGATGGTAATTGTGAATCTGGTTTGTGATGATGTTAATGGTAGCTATTTAGTGGGTGCTCACACGCCACTTGAAAAATCCAAATAAGCATCGGGATTGCTAGTGATTCAGGGATATATTTATAAATTTACTCCAGAGATTCCTCCTGGTCATTTGATTGAATCAGTGCCTGTTAATCCTGTTTATTTACGATGTCTTAATCCATCATTGTAACGGATACATTTCTGCCTTATGGATCAAAATGGGCATTTGCTTCATATTCCTGGGGAACAATTAACTGTGAGTTTGTATGTATGAGATAGACCCCCAGCATAAACACTGGACTCTAGTGTTCTAAACAGTCCAGAGATAAACCAAAACCAAAAGAGTTTAAATAAGCCAAAAAATAGATACTTTATTTTATTTTTTTATGGTACTGTTTACCATCTGCCTCAGAACAAGAGTGTGGATCACTTGAGTGCTAGCGATCTGTGGTCTATGCCATAAATTTCTTTAGCATTTTTTGCTTCATATTCTTGAGACAACACTGATCTAATTTTCTCTATCACCACTGCAAGTGAAACAAATTCAGGAATTTGTTTTATTATCACTGCCCCTTGCAAGTGATGTTATCATTGCTTGCTGATTCAGAAGTAATTTGATGAATCAGTATTCTGCTGCAAGTGTACATCTACCCTCCTCATGTCATTGTTGCAATACCTCAAAATCATCTGTGATTTTTTCAGGATCAAGTTGATCAATAAGTTGTATACCATCCATCACAAAAATAATCACATTAATATTTTCTTGATTCACTATATAACAAAAATATTTCGTTAAATAAACGACTGATGTGCTAGCACAAAAGGAGATAACCAAGATCAGGTGATGCCCGTTGGTGGTATTGTTTGAGATACATTTTATATACAGACATGCTGCCACTGTAAGCTGATGGTGTTCATGTATATTATTTTATGTCCAACAGGCTTTTGTACTGATTAATGTTAATTTGTGTATAGACACTCTGCCCAGTGAACTCCTAGACTGCCAAACAACATTCCAGCAGATGCAGAGGGTGATCTAGTCATTAGGCATGTCTAGGTCAAGTAATTAACACTGGATCATACATTACCAAGTCAGATTTCAGATTATATTCACACCATCTCAGCCAAGCCTGGTTGTCTCCCTACCATATAGAAAAGTATTTTTTTTGCCAGCAGACATTGTCTGCCGTGATATTTAACATGTAATAATTTTGACTATCTACCACTGCACCACAGCACATGTTTTCCTACTAAAATTTCGGAACTCATATTTAAATTACTCACAACTGGGACAACCCAGAGCAACCCTCCCCCCTTCCAGGTATAAAACACTACATCATGTTAACTCAGTCACACCCCCAACAATCGATAACATGAGTAGTGTTTTATAACTGAATGTGGGACACAGACATAGCTGTATATGTGTACATACAGGTTGGGTTTTTATACAGTGATATCAATCTCTGATAGACAATTTTCATAGTTATCAAAGCCAAACTAAAAATATGGTAGGTAATTAGTTATGCAGTCAGGCTAATGAATGAAAAATAGGCCTGTTTTACAACGGAATACTCTGCGTTCTGCATCTGATTTCCTTCTGGGATTGCGTGAAAATCACACAGAGACATACAGAAATTAAATGTCTTCCAAACACAAATTTTTAAAACAGCCCAATGTTTTGATTTCCCCTGGGATTGTGTGAAACATCGTCATATATAAACATACAGAAACCAAAACATCTTTACTCTGCATCATTAATTAACCAGACTGAATTATTTATCTGTGCTATTTTTAAAATAGGATTGGATTATGGTAACACCAGGTGGGCAGAGCTTAAGGTGTATTCAGAAATAAAGTGTTGTAGTTCCTGTCACACTGTTTAGTTTCAGCAGAGTTATCTCTCTTAAATGCATGGACAGTGTATGCTGAGGTAGAAAAACAATTGTACTGTGATACCAGGCTTGTTTGGGACTTTTTAGGTCCCAGTATAGGTATTTAAAAAATCTGGTAATGTGATGTGAATATAAGGACCAAGATGGTTTAATCTTATATATACTGAAATTTTATATTTTGATTATACTGCTTCGATAACGCTGAATTGATTATACCATCTGTGACAAGCTGTACTGAATGTGAATGAATATAAAAATATTTTCCAGCTGTGGTCATTGATGGAAATTCTATTCTTTCTGTGGTTTCTGAATTATCGAATAAACTGATTAATAACATAACTGACTTTATTTTTTAGTCAACAGTTACTGATTACACCAACACAATTTGCCTCAAAATTATCAAAACTGAGATAGCTTTTGAATTCTTCCCTGTTATTTTGCTCCATTGATATATCTATTATCTTTTCTCTAAATTATAATTGTATATTACTAAGAAAATTATGATCGGTCAGATTGCTTTGCAGTCTAATCATGAATTTTCTGTGAATTTTTATTGAGATAATCTTAGCATCGTTTATTGGGCTACCATTACTTTTTTTATCATAGTACCATTTCAAAGCTCTGTATTTTTTGCCACCTTAAGTAATAAAAAGTTCAGATTTACCTCTGAGACCAGTACTGCATTTTATGCATGGTTTTGGTCCAAAACTGCCATTACAGACACTTGCAGAATGACATCTACAATAATCATAATAACAAGATTTTGCACATGAGGTTTTTGATCCAATCTTCAGCCATTTGCAACTATATTTTGCTCATGACATTTTTATATAATAATCTAGGGTAATCTTTAATTGGAAGATATATTTGCCTTAATTATATAATGTCAGAAGGAAACACTTTATCCAATCAGGAGCTTGCAAAATTAGCCATGATCAAACCTTCCCAAGCTAGGTTCAATTTTGACAGATTAACCGACAAGGGAAAATGCCCGATAATGCCAAATTTGCAATTACACAATCATATCCATGAGGTCAAGGAGGAGTTTAAGGTCAGTGAAGCAGAGCACGTCTGGTGAATGTTTCAGATTGATCAAGACAATATTTCCATCAATATGCTACAGTGAACAACCAATGAGCAAGGACAATTATTGATTATCTGGACAACTGAAGATACTTTTTTTGAATCAAATATATCATTGCATTGTCAGTGATAATGTCAACGATGATGACACTGGAATGCAAGACATTCTGTGGATTATCCATGATAAACGTGATTCTGTTTGAGAATCACAACATCACCAGCATGTTGTCACGTTAGGTAAAAGTTCTAGATTAGGGGCTCTGACAGGTATCGACAAGCCATATTATGATAGATCATATCCTGTGACAGCCATTGTTTATGTGATCTATCCATTAAATGAACCTAATATTGATGCTCATTGGCCG
Source organism: Megalonaias nervosa (assembly GCA_016617855.1). Classification (NCBI taxonomy): domain Eukaryota; kingdom Metazoa; phylum Mollusca; class Bivalvia; order Unionida; family Unionidae; genus Megalonaias; species Megalonaias nervosa. The sequence goes on from JAECUM010002373.1 coordinate 71,514, forward strand.
TGAGGATGGGTGCTAGCACCCGGACCAATGATCATGTTATCCTGAATTGTGTAGCCCAAGGAGTCACAGAACATTTTACAAGGACATGGTCTGACAGATCTGCAGCACAAAACAATAAACAAATGGGTCAGAGGTGTCAGAGAGAATGGAGCCAAAATAAAAGATATTGCTGAGTTAGAAAAAAAATTAAAATTCCCAGTAGAAGTAAGGACAATAACCAATGAGATCCTGTACACCCCCAAGTATCAAACAAGAGGTGCACCAATAGTAATAATTGACCACAACGCTCACGCATTGACCATGAGAATAACAAAATTTCCACCCAGAAAAAAAATGTTAGATTTTACTATGGTGATATTTTTCAGTGTATTTATAATATCAGTAAACGCAATCCTGTGTCAGTCTGGCTGTTTCAGAGTGAACCAGATGAGGACATCCCCCATGGATTCGATCAATATGTGTTACTATCTGGTGAACTTTATCATACGGAATCTCTTCACGAGCAAGTGACACGGGTTGCACTAAAATACAGAGTTGACACAGATTAAGTAAGTGAATTACTGAGTAATTGTTTTACTGTCTCATCTGTTGTTGCTAAAATTTGCTGGCAGAAAAATTCATGGCAACCAACACATATGGAATTTCTTGAAGATGTTCAACACTCTTGTGTTGAATGTGGACATGGAGGTCTCTGAAATACTAATCACAGCTTCTTTCAGTGGCTCACTGATGTGTGGACTCCAGAATGTTGTTGTTGTTGTTGTTGTTGTAGGGCTTAACGCCACTTTTCAGCACACGATAGGCTATACGTGGTGGCCAGTATTAATGGTGGAGGAAGAAACCGGAAAATACCCGGAAAGAACCACCGACCCACAAGAAGCTACTGGCAAGCTTTCTCACATATCCACATTCACCGAATCTGAGACTCGAACCCACGCAGACAGAGGTGAGATGGCAGTGATCCGTAACGAAGAGCGCTTTAGACCACTCGGCCACTTGGGGCCCCGACTCCAGAATGAATGGGTGAGAAACATATTCCAAAGATCATTATCTGGAATGAAATATGTATGGTATCTAAAGATATTTAGAAATGTTTCTTGATTGGCTATCGACAAAATCAATGGTGGTTATCTTGTGCGGCAATCATGGTCAACTTCCCCCATTCACAGGAGAATTGCCACAACTGGTTGAAAGAATATGTCAGTTATTACGAGGAAATGTTAGTGGACCACAGTGCCACTGATGAATCATTGAAGAAGCTAAAAGTAAGTATGAGACCTAAATCCAACAAGATTCAATGTAAGATGATGCACAGTGAGATTCCAGAGACTGCAATTGATGATTTCTGGAATTTGTGGTGCCCTAATGATCTCATAGTTGCATCCAAAAATCAGTCCATGATTCATTTCAAAATAAATTATTCTCACTTCATAAGGAGAAATTTTTCCAGAGGTATTAGTCCCATTATGTTATCACCCAGCAGATACCGATCGAAAGAATATTCACATTGAGATTCCAGGATCAGTAAAGAAACAAAGGCTCATTCTTAATGATCTTGTTGTTGTCCCCATTGACGCTGTTAAAAAAGCTTTAGCACAACCATCCTGCTAGACTCTAGGATATGCAATTCACTCATCACAGTGACTAACAATCAATGATACCAATATTTGGATTGTTGATGATCGTGATGAACGGTCAAATTTAGTGTATTTGGCAATATTGAGAGTTACAAATATATCTCAGCTACACAGGATGGTTTATACTGTGGAAGATAATCAACCTCAGAAAATTAATGAGACATCTGATATGGTAATCAAAAAATTAGCTGGTTATCAGCAAAATGACAAAAAGCATAAACACAAGTTTGATCTTGATCCTGAATTCATCATTCATGGAGTTGAAACAATGACAAAATAATCACTGTGCTTGCTAAACACAATGTTGTTCTGGTAATATTCTCCTAATGACCCACAACAATTTACCATGGGCAGAATCAGTAGTAGTTTGGGTCATACATGTGTGAATGTGATACTGACCTGTCTTGAATGTAATGGATATCGAGCAGTTAGTGCCTTGATTTGCTAGCAGTCAGTGTTGGTGGTAATTGTATATCTTCAGGAATTAGTTGTAATTGTTAACGGACAAATCCGCTCTGAGGAACTGCCGAATCTAGTCTGTAGATTGCAGGCCTACCGGCAGATCTTACCAAACTGGAAATTTTATGTGTGGTTACACTCCAGATAGGATCAGTTGCTCTTTTTTTTACCACCTTCAGGTTGGCCAGGTTCATATAAGTACCTTACCACCACATTAACGATGTTGTGATGGAGAGTGCCACTTAACCTGTATGTGCATCTTCACGATTGCATCAATGGGTTTCATAGAAATTTCACGCATAACTTTGTTGTTTAGTGTGGAAGTCACACTTGGTAGTCTTGCAACCCATTTGCAAGATCTATTTTCTGTGGAAAGTTCCTGAGCATACTGATATCCAAACAATTGCTCAGCAAGTGTTCAATTAAATCTCTCAATGATTGCCTGATCACAGTGTATTGCAGTGTGTCCACATCTGATTTTGACCTTACATTACTGCATGACAGAATTCTTGACCAGTATCAACCTGTAGCAAATGTGGACATCATAAAGGTCCACGTTGATAAATTCGTTCAAAAGTGGTTGCAACTTCAATTGCTGTTTTTATTATAGCAGTTCCTCTTCCTTGTATCTGCTTGCAATGTCAACAACCATCAATGCATATTTGTATGTACACGAATGACTCTGTCATTTATGTTTGCGTTTACATGCTGAGCCATTCGCAACAGCATCATGGGGTAAGAACAAAATATCTGCGAGATGAACTTCGTTGGGGGTGCTAACATCAAACCATCCATTTTGAATCAAAGTAGGTGGTGGTAGATAAATTTGCCATATTGCTTGTCTGGACAACCAATCTGCATCAACCATACGCTTGACACTTGCTGCATCAGCGAATTTAGTAATCACAGTTTTGCCATTCCAGTATCCTCTTGGACTATAAATCAACTTATTATTATAATTCTTGGATGATTAATTGCCAGCCCCCACTGCTAATTTACCACTCATCACTGATTAGCCAATTGGCAAGCAATTCTCTTAGAGATTTATTGTTTTACAGACTTCAACATGTGAATTAACTTGATGTCTGTGATATGTCATTGTTGTAGATCTTGATTTTTATACGCAACATCATGAACATGGCATGCTTGATCAGTCACATTTACTGAATATTCTTCAGGTTTTGGTTGATTTCTTTCGTTGAATCTAATATCAAGCCAAGTTCCAGGACCACAATAGTTATATCCTGGAAGATGTTTTAAAACCAGGATACTTAGCCTGTGGAGTTCCTGATAATCTACTGAGTGCCTTAGCAATATCACCACTGCTTGATGTCTTGCGAGACGCCACAAATTTATATTGTTTTGTACCACATTTCATGCACATACCTGTAAGTGCATGTCAGTGATTCCTTGTCGTTATTGTTTTTAATCCACTAGTATCAGTGACTTTTTGGCATCGAACACAATATAAACTCATGCTTATCATATATGTACAACATGAATGTGATTGACTTCTCAACAATGCAAGAACAGGAGTCAGTCAAGCATCATGTGGTATTGCCAAAGTCTATAGGTGCCATTATCATTGGCCCGTCTGGGTCTGGTAAAACTCAGTTGTTATTTAACCTGATAATGAGATGGCTCAAATGGGACAATCTTTATTTAGTGGCACCATCTGTGGATGACCAATGATACTATAATACTCTTAAGGAATTCAGTGAAAATGCGAAGTTGCTGGAAAAGGATGATGATGATGACAATGATGATAATAATGTTATTGAATTTATCACTGACATCGATGATGTACCATCAGTGATCTTAATGGTAGCATTAATAATCTAGTGATATGCGATGATGTTATGCTTGACAAACAAACAAATCCAGCCAGAATATTCTCATGAGGTAGACATAAAAGCACAGACGTCATTTATGTCTCACAATGATATTCAGATCCCTAAAGTGATCAGAGATAACTGCAATTCTTTGGTTGTCTTTAATGGCATTGATACACATACACTGCGAAATACTCATCAAACTTGGTGTTCCGGTGACATGGATATGATTAGGTTATTAACTTCTTTGCTAATGGTCAGAAAACCCAGTATGGATTTGTTAAAATAAATTTACATGGTCCAAGAACAAGATATTGCATTGGTCTTGATAAAATCTTTGGCTGAGTAAAGAAAAATGTCGATTCATCCCCCAAGTTTTTTTGTGAAATTTGTCGCAATTTCCTGAAACATTATTATAGAAGCGGCTGCACCCTCACTTCAGCCTCCCTGGCTTTGTGTGGCCAATTTTATTATAAGCCTTATTTTCATGAAATAAGGTCTCATGTTTGGTTGGCGCATCCTGCCAATGTACAGTTTTGTTACAGGCCTTGTTTTCACAAAATAAGGTTTTGAATGTTTGGTCTGTTCATCCTCTCTGCTGCTGCATATCAGTGCCTGTGTTTCCATTTCAGCAGGTGTCAATCTGGCTGTAAGTTGTTTTGTTTTGTGACTTCACCTCCATTAAAACTGTCTGAGAAAAAAGATCTTATTAATTGTAATGATTTTTGGATGATGAGTAGATGACAACAAAGTATCAGATCCTGGGTTCAGCCCCGCAGGAGGGTATAGGTATCTAAGAACACATCTGTCATAGACATAGACACTGCATTGTAACCTGGATTCCTCTACACTGTTAGAGGGAGGGTTATTCTTTTTAGTGTGGGTTATCATATTTAGCTTTATGTTCAAGTTGGTTCTAAATCAAACTGGTGCCAATCTGATGTCAAATATGGCCACCACAGTGTCCATCTTGAAAATCTTGTTATGACTATTTGTTCATGATGGATGGTCATATCATCATAGGGTTTACACTAAAAGACTTCTTATAATATCTAAATGAAAATTAATGTTGCCAATCCAATGTCCAGGATGGCCACCACAGCACCTATTGTGAAAATATTGTTTTCACTACTCCAGTATGGATAATGGTCAGCAGCTATCTTGACATACAGCTACTCCTTCTGAATGAATGGTCATATCAACAGTGTTTTACATAATAATAATAATAATAATAATAATAATAATAATAATAAAAACTTTATTTAGAGAAGGTAACTCAGTTACAGAACTAATCTACCTTGAGGCCTTCTATCTGTTATGTACAATATATACAGTATATACAACATGATGTGAAGAATCTGGCTTGACACTAAATAATTAAGTGATTTTAAAAGTCAAAGTATCAAGCTTGGAACACATGCACAGGCATCTGTGAATATATAACATAAATATATATAAAATATAAAATATAAAATATCATCCTGCGTTGAAAAATTCAACTGTGAAAATGATGAAAAATTATAGAAAAGCAGGCAGTATTTATTGTACTAGAACTGTTCAATTTTCTAATGATTTCATCCATTTGAGACATTGATTATGAAAAGAAGAAATCCTAGGAGCCTGCCCTATGTCACTGGTAATGTTGTTCCATATCAGTGGACCAGTATATTGAAAACTTTTTTTAATCAATTCCTTCTTTGGCCTTGGTATAATGTAATTTTTGCTTCGTATGGACCTTAAATTTGGAGTACCATGAGCATCTCTTTGATGAAAGATGTTGCTTAGATAGACAGGAATGGCTTTTCTGGATACTTTATACATCAGTTTGGCCTTTCTAAGAAATATTCATTCATGTATTGTTAAAACCTTTATATTATTCATTGCATCCTGGAAATTGTCTATACATTGATTTAGAATTAAATGGCATGCCCTCTTTTGGAGTCTTAAAAGTGTTGTTATGTTCTTTAAGTTTTTCAGCAATTTGAACAAAAAAGTTGTTAAAAATATTTGAGATGTCAGTTGGATTATTGGTATGAATGCCCTCATGATTGAGGGATAAAATTTCAGTTCTACTCTTACATTTGCTTGCACCAAACTCTGTAAACACTTTCCAGATAGCTTTTGGGTTATTTTGCTTTTCATCCAGCACTTTTTTGTAGTGCATTTGTTTGGCTTGACTTATCATTTTATTAACTTTATTCCTCCAAAGTCTATATTCAGTTTGATTTCCTACTGATTTTAGTTGGTCTGGAGTTGAGATGGCCTCATTGCCCTTTTCCTATTTCATAAATCTAGTGTGAGTTTTGGCTTTGTGTCCAAAGCTACCACACATGAAAGACTTCTTACGATATCTGTTGTATCCAGAATGAAAATGGTGCCAATCTGATGTCCAGTATAGTCACCACAGCAGCCATATTTAAAATCTTATCACTGCTTTTTGTGAACAGCAAGTCATACTGACATGGGGTTGTCACTAGAAGACTTCTCATGATGTCTAACTGGTCCTAACAGAAAATGGTGCTGCTCACAGATGCAGTATAGCAACTGCTACTGCCATTTTGAAAATTTTTGTTATTGCTACTATTCCTGAGTGAAAGATTGTATCAACATCAGGTTTTTACTAAATGGTTTGTTTTGGTTTGGTGCTTTATGGCACAGCAACACAAGTAGGTTATTTTGTGCTCAGGCAGTTAGATTCAAGTGATTTGCCCCGCAAAAATGCGCTCTGAACCAGATGGTCCATTCAAACCTGCACCTTTCAGTCATGAGTTTGGTACACGTACCTTTGAGCCACCATGGCTATGTTAATTAAGAGACTTGTGATGTCTAGTTGGTCGTAAATGAAGATGGTGCTGCTGAGACATACAGTATGGCCACCATGTTGGCCATCTTGAAAAAAGTTTGTTGTCACTATTTTTCCTGAAAGTTTTGGGGTTTGAATGCTATTTCAGCATATAATAGGCTATACATGGCATCAGTATATCCAAAAAAACTCCAGTAATAACCACTAACCCACAGGAAGTAACTGGCAAGCTTTCTCACATACCCACATTGGCAGAGCCTGAGATTTGAACCCACATGGACAGAGGTGAGATGGCAGTAATCATTAAAGGTGAGCACTTTAGACCACTCAGCTGCCTGGGTCCCCCATATGCATTTACAAATCACTGTGCTCTTGCATTGTTTAGTAGAGTTGTTGCTGTTTTTGTCATGCTGCTGAATGCAGTGTAAGACTGAATAAGGTGAATGCAACTTGCACAGATTTTATTAATCACTTTGAAACTTTGTACATAATATTATCACCATATAAAAATGCCCATATTGAGAAATCTTTGTTCCGCAAATTTTTTTATGAATTATTTCCCAGCTGTACTTGAATCTGTTTGTAATATGTGAAAAATTTTGTTTGCACTGGATTGCTGTGAAACCTAGTGCATATTATAGTCATCAGAAGCTCTGCATGTTGACCTATAACTTGATCTGTTTTTGGAAGAGTTATGCAACTTGTTTTATTATAGACTTATTTATATCATGGGAGTTTGGGTAGGGAATGCAAGAGAGGAGCAAGTATCACTAAGTGAACAAACTGATCATCATTCCATTTGTTTAAGTAATGCAGTGGTTGTTTTGCTGTCTTTTGAGTATAGATGGTTGTTGGATAAATATGATTTATGATGAACAGTTTGATTTAATATCTACTATTGACTTTTAAAAACCTATCTTGGATATCTCAGTAAATTGTAGTCTTGTATGTTTAATTGTAGTCAAATAACAAATGCATGATACTGAAGCATCTGTGATGACTACTTTTTCTGTGATGGCAAGAAATGTTTATTCAGATAGGTTAAAATTAAAGAAAGAAAACTTTAAGAGAATTATAACAATATTTTGAACTGGATAACTTTGAAATAGTGTCAATTCACTCTATCAACTAATCCAACCACAGGATAAAGTATAGAAAATTGCAAAATCTTCATAAAGCATTATATATTTTTGACTGCATGTTGGGTTGTTGAAGAAGGCATTTTTTTGCTTAGGTCATTAGTGTATACATTCATAATTATTCTGTGAAATAAAAATGTTTTATTTTAAGAGTCTTTGGAGCATAAATTATGTACATACACACTTGCATTCTGTGATTTAAAATCAGACCTCCCACCCCTCCCCACCAAAAAGAAATTAGTATTTATCCAATTGATATATTTGGTTCATTATGAGCACAATTTTAAACAAATCTGTCACTTTTTTGACATAGTGAAAAATTCAGAACTGAGTTGTGCAAAACATGCCTCAACTAAGGGGTACTATAAGGCCTGTCTCTGGCCCAAAAATTAAAAAATGTTCCAAAATGTTATCAGATAATACCATGGTAAAGAATGCATCAGCATTTCAAAAGCTTGAAAAAGTTTGCATGTGATTTTTCAAAATATTTGACATGACATCATAGTAATATACTCATGATATAACATTTGGCTTTAAATCAGATATTTCATGCTAAACTTGGAGTTATTTTTTAAAAATTAACATGGTCCACATGGAGCAACCAAATTTATGTTTTTACAGAATATAAAGGTATGCATGAATAACCTTTTACTAGAATATTGTTTGGGTTCATGCATGTAGACCTTGTGAAAAACAATAAAATTTAGAGTTTGTTCCTCATAGCATCATGAATTTTATCTTATCTGTAACTCAGTAAATATTCAGGTCAGCATCATTATAAAATTGATTAGGCACTTATTTAATGATACAGACCTGAAAATTTACTGAGTTACAGGTAAGATAAAATGTGTGATGCTATGTGGAATGAACTGTAAGTGCATCAGCATTCATTGGTACCTTGCATCTCTATAACTGTCAGGTATTAGCTACATCTAAACTGACGTTTCTGCTACAATGAAAGCATAAGATAATTTTGACATATACCTAAATGACTATATGTCCGCTGTAATAATGTATACATTTTGTATAGTAAAACACTAAAATAAACATTTTTGTTTGATTGTTCATCAAAAACTGCAAATGTGGCCACATTTCTGCATCATCAAAAGACCTGACAAACTACCAGACTGAGTGCAATTGAGAATTTTTTTTTTATGGAGTTCACTATTTTAAAACCATCTAACACATTTGCACATTTTCAAACATATTCTCATTTGCTCTTCTCCTTAACGAAAGACAGATAAGACAAACCATGTTCTTAGCTCATCCCTTCTGTCCCTTGCTATGTGGGTCCGACAATTCAGGTACAAAGTATCACAAAAGGCCCTTTTTCTCCTCATTTACAATAAAAGAAATAATTGACATTTAAATATCACCTGTCATTTGTACTTTTTTTCCTTTCTTCTGATTGTGTTTTGGGACATTCTGAATATTTAGCTAAGGGTAAGTTAAATATAGAATAGGTGCATGAATGTAGTTGACTCACATCAACAAAACC